>CAJUYG010000862.1:83600-121621 GCA_910591675.1 Galerucella calmariensis | reverse complement strand
AATATCTTCAGCTACAACAACTACTTGAAGAGAGGAACAATCTATAGCAGATTGCATATTATGTATGTTGTTACGAACGCGCTGGTTCTTTAGCTAAATAATTCTATTTAGAAAATTGGTAAAGAAAATCGCCTTGACATGACTTCACATATATATTAGTGAAAAAAAGGAACATCGAAAATAATATTAAGAAAAATATACTCAAGAGATCCTCGTCCACATATGTGTGAGCAAAAAGAAGTATTTGTAGCATATGCAGGTAACACATAAATGTTTTTGTTTGTATTAATATTAAATTATTGTTAAAAACTTTTTTGTAACAACTATTTGTTACAATAAGATTAATATTTGGAGATTTTTTTACAAAAAAATAGAGACCAAACTGAATTTTTTATATAAATATCGTTGATATTGTTTAAACAATAAAGATAGTTCCGTCCCCGCTCTAAGAGGTTTCTGATTTTAAATAATATAAAAAAACAAAAAAAAAATTCATCAAAATAGGAGCTGTTCTTGAGGACTTCCGAAGCAAAGGCTTCATTGATGCCACTAATTTATAAAAGTGGTAACTTAAACAATATTTTGAGGAAACTCACTGAATTGTTGTTATTATTAGCGAGAAAACATGTTGTTCATCACTTTCCCGTTTAGTGTGATACGTTTAAACGGTTGTTTGTATAAAATATTTAGTACAAAAGTGATGGTTCAAGTGGCGAAAAACAATCTTTTTTTGGATTTTCCTATGTAAATTGTGTATAACCCGCAAATTTTTCGACGGATAATCCTCAAAATAGGTGAGTACTATCGATTTTTCGCAAAATCCCTAAGAAGTTCGTGTGTCCCTATAGTTCACCGGACCCGTTGATGTTTCCTGCACACTGGTTGACGAATTTCTACTTTTTCATTCATTCTCGAAATAATCTATCAGATTAAGTACCATTTTTTTTTGTTTGAGGATGCAAAGTACCGGAAAATTGCTCATTATTCATATTGTCACTTTGAATTGTCAAAGTGACATAACTGACATTTAAATAAAAACTTCGCTGGTGAGAGACTTTTTAGAATCGCTGTCAAAATTGCACAAGTCTGTCTTATTCATCTTATGGATTTTATTTGGAAGTTATGATTAAGCGCAATAAAAGAAAACAAAAATGGTGAGTATATTTCTTTGTTGATGACCGCATGATAAGACTGCATTTGACTATATCAGTATTATTTAGTTGCTACCAAATAGAAACTTTATTAAGCTTCTGTACACCTACCCTAGAACTCGATTACTCGGAGTGTTTAGCTTCAAAATTGCTTTCTAAGGTGCAAGTAAACAAAATTTTCACCTGTTAAGTCTTTTTTCTGTTAGATAAAAGCTATCATGAAGTTAGCGACGATGAAACTTCGTGAAAGTCTTTACAAGAAAATTATATCTTAAAGTTTACAATATCATTTTGCCAAAATGGCGACTGTGATATCAAATTTTGCAGAGTTTATTACGTTTTGAATTCTAGTGAAATAAATTAATAAGATGTAGGTAGAAAAGATCAAAGAATAGTACAGGGTGGGTACTTAAAAATGAAGAGAGAGTTATATTCTCACTTTGTATGCCTATAACTCGGAAGCGAGGAACTTTATTAAGAAACTGTATACAGGGTGTCCCACGACGAGTTAAAACTATCTGTATATGGCAAAATACTTATAGTAAAATCATGAAAATTGGATGCGATCTTTTTAACTAAAATATTTTCAAATATGGCTGACTTCCGGTTCTACCGGTAGTCCACTTTAACTTTGTTATTTTGAATGGAGCCCCCTGTATATTAATACATTTTTAAAGTCTACGTAAAATTTTAATATACTTTTGTCTGAAAACTTTTTTCGAAAAATGCATATATTTTTTGAGTTATTAATTTTTTTGTAAAAAATTTGACGGTGGCAGACCCTTACAAATTATTTTTTCATAGGATACCCTTAAAAATATGAAAATGGTTTCTGCTCGGTTGCTTTTAGAAAGGTCAGACCTATTTGAATCTATGTTGAAAAATGTTTCATTCTATACAGGGTGTGTATGAATATCAAATTTCTTTATTTTTTCAAATAGAACCTCCCGGTTTTTTCTATTTTAATGCATTCAGGGGTAAAAATTAAGGCAAATTCATGTATTTCCCTATACCTAAACCTTACCGTTATGCATATATTAAATGTTTTTTGTAAATATTTTAGAGATGCAGATATCTTACTGCAAATAAAGCACATTTGTTCTTGTAACAACTTTGCCTTATTTACCATGTATTAAAAGCAAATTTACATAATCTTTTTATTTCTTAGTGCTTGTATCAACGGGTCAAAATAAAATTTAGACCACGCCTGCATCTCTCAAAATTTACAGAGAACATTCAATATCTGGATAACGGTAAGGTTTAGGTATGGGAAAGTATACATGAATTTGCCTAATTTTTTACCTCTGAATGCATTAAAATGGAAAAAACCGGGTGATTCTATTTAGGAAAATAAAGTAATTTGATATTTATGAAGTTAAACTTTGAACACTTTTTATACACACCCTGTATAAAATGAAAAATGTTTCAACATAAATTCAGATACGTCTGACCTTTCTAAAAGCAACCGAACAGAAACCATTTTGATATCTTTAAGGGTATTCTCGTAAAAAAATAATTTACAAGGGTCTGCAATGGTCAAATTTTTTACAAAAAAATCAATAACTCAAAAAGTATAAATTTTAAGTAGATCTCAAAAATGTACTAATATACAGGGTGTTCTATTCGAAATAACAAAGTTGCAGTCGACTTCCGGTAGTACCGGAAGTCTGCCATCTTTGAAAATATTTTAGTTAAAAAGATCGTATCCGAAAACCCAAACTTAGAAACTTTCATGATTTTACTATAAGCATTTTGCCATATACAGATAGTTTTAACTCGTCGTGGGACACCCTGTATAAAGTATGACCTATTTTTCCTTAAATACACCAATTTTCATAAACCATCAGCAACGATCATTACCTATTCCTATTTATTATTACTAAAAGTTCCAAATCCAGACATTTGCAGTTTACTTAGATGACGTTAAGTTACATAAACGATAAACTGAGTGAATCAACTCTGAAATTACTAGGATTCGAATACTATTAATTATGATTCAAGCGATTTACCCAACTTCAATTTAACCAAAACATTCCTAAACTTGTCATGAGATAAGCCGAATTAGTATTTACGAGGGGATGCCGAAATTATTAAACATATACCTTCATTTTCAGTGATAATTTTGGTGGTTGGAGCTCAAGTAGCTGCCTAATTAGCGTAAAGTCGTCGGTGTATAGGACCCATTAGCCAAAGGTCGCTTCACTTCCTACACAGTTTACGACCGTCAACTTCAAACGTGATGTTATACAGTCAACTAACTTTTGGATGTGGTAAATTTTACACCAAAATCGACATAATATACATATTTTTCGACAATATTTTCGCTTCACCTATTGGTGATTAACTCATCCGCAATTTTCACATCATTGCCCAACTTCCTCAATAATATACAGGATGATCCGGAGTTCGTAATATACAGTGTTACCCATTTTGTTTGGAAGCACCCCTGTAAAATCCGCATTTCCAAACCGATTTTGATTTAATTTTTTTTGTTAGATTCAGTATCAAAAACAGTATTTTGGCACAAATTTTCATAGGCTAATTACTAATTTCAAGGCCCTGTATGTTAATTTTTCTTTGCCAAAAAAGACAAAAGTACACTATCATATAACCACACCACTGGATTCAGAATCATCACAAATGTAATCTACCAAAATTTCATAAACAAAATTTTATTAACGACAAAATTATTGCAACATGAAAATGGAAAAAGTGGTATTTTCATTAAATTTTTACGTAGAATGTAGATAAATTTTTGAAATGGCAACATGGTAAAAAAAACTAGGATTCAAACATATTGCACAGTGAAAATTCGAAGCTGATAACTCAACCCGTTCTGGAGTTATAGCTTCTGAAAGTAATGTAAAATTGTGATTAATAATTTGGATTGTTGGCAAAGTAGTATATGACAATACAAATATGTGGCAAAATGTGAAATGAAATATTTCATTTTATGACATTCCAACGATATGATAGTCTTGAATAGTTAAATAGTTGAATATTTGGAACATTTAGTACTTAGGTACTATTTCATACAAATTTTACTGACTGATATAATTGAAATTTCAAAATCAAAACCTACTTGTGACTAGTTGATTTCATTTTCTTAATAAATGAAAATATTAAGCACAATTTAACATTACTTTCAGAAGCTATAACTCAAGAACGGGTGAGTTATCGGCTTCGAATTTTTACTGTGCAATATGTTTGAGTCCTTGTTTTTGTTTACCTTGTTGCCATTCTTAAAATTTGTCTACATTCTACGTAAAATATTACTGAAAATTCCACTTTTTCCAAATTCATGTTGTAATAACTTTGTCGTTAATGAAAATTTTTTCATAAAATTTTGGTAGTTTACGTTTGTGGAATTCAGTGGTATAGTCATATTTGAGAAAAAAAGCTGCCTTATGTACAGTTGGCAGAAGCAAACGTGAGCCCTGGTGGGCGTGTTCATGTCGCTGTAGTTGTATTTTTGTAGTAACAATTCGATATTTTGAATCGATAACCAAATATCGATACCATAAATGTCAACTGTTAAGAGATATGTAAACAAAGTCAAACTTGCTAAAAATGTAACTCTAAATATTTAATAAAAAAATTTATTTTGCATCAAAACTAAAACTACCGTTTGCCCTAAATGTCTATATTTTCAAATAACATGACTGTATTAATGTCATGAAAAAGAAGGGTCAAGTTTCTATGGAAAGCAACAAAATATGAACTGGTTATAATCAGTGTTGCCGATGCAAAAATGAAAATTACCCGAACTTACTATTCAAATTATCAGAATTTGTCAAAATTACCAAAAAGACACATTGGTTATCTATATAAAGTCTTCGACCCCAGTCAATATGGAAAATCCCCAAAAACAATAGCCATTTTATATATCCCTTCTACAAAATATTCGAAAAACTGTCGGATCCAAATTAGTGAAATTGTCTAAAAATCGGATAATCATCCTCGCTTTGACAACACTGATACAGAATGAATAAAATGATGTGTGTTGATGAAATCACTCGATCATATTATTTCGATTATATTTAACAATTACTAATGGACAATTGTTAACATTGGCTCTTGATTGGCTTTTTGCGATGACCTTATTTTAGTTCGCATATTTTCCGGGGCTCATGTTTGGTTCTGACAACTGTACTTTTATCTTTTTTGGCAAAGAAAAATTAGCATAGAGTGCCTTGAAAATAGTAATTAGGCTATGAAAATCTGTGCCAAAATACTGTTTTTGATACTCAATCTAACAAAAAAAAGCTAGCCGGAGCATCTCTATCTATCGGCATTCTGCGAATATTCTTACAGATTGTATCTGCTTTTGTTTGAAAAAAATAACCAACTATTGAATGGTCCAGTCAAAAAGATGCATTGAAATGCGTGGACTGGTTATGTAATCGATAATAGAGTACACGCATATTTCATATTTTGCTTGGATATTATTTTATAATAGTAAATATGGTATCAAAAATTACTAATAATAGGAAATATACCAGTTTCCATTGAAAATTACTCCCAAATTTTAAAATAAAGTTCAAATTTCAATGCATTTTCCGACCACAACCCGAGGTTTTCCGAACGCTACCGATGATACTTGTGATGTCATATCTCTTGTGTTTACTTATGTCAATATGGCCGGTATTGCATTAGGTTATGTGTAGTTGTGTGTTTATTTTGTATTTTAATCAACCATTAATTGCTTTATCGGCGTAAAAATATCATTTATATGTTTGTTTGAGACCATTACGTGTTTGTGTGTGCTTTTTCAATTTATAAAAGTCAACGTAAAGTAGAAACTGGACATAAATATTCGATATTTTTGAGAATGTTTCAAAACTTTTGGAAGAATATATTTTATTTGCTAGTTCAGTGTTCAGTGACGACTCTTTCATATTTTGTGAGTGAAGATATGGCTAGCGAAGGTTTTGTAAAAGCACAAACTGATAACTTGCCCAAAGTAGACTCATTTATGCTGCTTGAATTTATGAAGTCAAACAGCTGCTTTAATACAGAGGAAATAAGAGGAGTTAAAGCATTATCGTAAGTACGATTTAAACTATGTTTTATTTATATAATATATACCAACCATATTTCGATGTATGGTCGTAAGAAAATGATGTTTTTTGGTTGATTCCTAGACATATAGGTACATAACCTCAAACTATTTAAGAATAAAAATTACCAGCATAGAAGTAAGTACTTACATTAAAATGGTCTTCACAAACAAAAGTAATGCCCTTCTCTTAAGTGTATTTTTGCTTGCGCCACCAGGTAAAGTAACAAATATTTTGTCTGGAGTTTTAATAGACGTTGATTTACACTCTGGAACAATGCAATACTTGGAATACAAAGTTTTTTTTCGGCTTTATATACCCATTTTTAAAGCTTTCAGAAACAAATTAGGTCACAAGAACTCAGAGTGTGATACACGAATAAGAAGGTAAACAAATGAGTCACACCATAGGGCAGCCATCTTTATGACGTAAAGCTTATTTTGGCGGACTTTCAAATTTTATGATTTTTAAAGTCGTTTTAAAAGTAAAGTTTATATTTTTTTGAAAAAATAGGCATGCAAGGTGTTGAGACCTGATAAAGTATCAATTCCCACCAATAGCAAAATTTATGCTTGTACCCTATTTGCTTAGAGTAGAACATGTTCATGCAAATTGAATACATATTTTGCTCCTGTACTAAAAACTAAAGTTAAGTAACATCTACTGTATCTTTTTCTTGAACTATATCATTTTATTAAAACAAGTAAAATTTCACAGTCGTAAAGAGTGATCAATAGAGAGTTCGTGATTTCCCCTGTTGGTACGATACAACTTTTTATGAGTTCTCTCTATTTTTAGCTGATAAATGTAAATCTCTTTGTCACAGTTACTGATGTATGTCTTATCCAGATTCACTTTTATTATGTTGTTGTTTTTGTGGGTAAATATCATTTTCTCAACTTTTTAAATGTGTCGTAAATGTCTCTTGTATTCTTTATTGTCTTAAATAATTAAATGTTCTTATTTTTCTTTTTGTTACAGATAGTGAAATCAGCAGTACTTTAGAGCCTTCTCATTTCCTAATGCCCCAGCACGTATACAAGGAACAATAATATATGTTGTCTCTTGTCAGCCTATTTAGGGATTCTTCTTTTAGAATCATCCATAATCTAGATAACGTCTCCTATCCGCTCTCATGATATCCATCATTTGAAATATGGGTTCATCTAGTGTAACTGTCCTTGTTTCGCTGTATTTTTATTTTTCCATGAAAATTTAATTAAAAAGTTCAAGCAAATTGTTAGGTAGACAACAAACAAGGAAGTAAATGATAGTAATTTTTCAGAGTCACAAACGTATCTATAAATTCTAATGAAAAATTAAGTTATTGATTACTGACCTGACTCGTTGGAAATGATGAAAAATGTAAAATAAGGTATCAACTTCTTGAAAAATTCAGGAATGTTTAAAAACATAATCATTCCCTTCAACACACAACAGAAGTCAATTATTTTTACACATTGGTACACTGTAGAAAAAATATTTATGATTAATAATGACAAAGCAAATCATACTTGTTAATTCAGGTTTGGATTAATTACAGAGGATTTAAGCTGATTCTGGAGACTGCATGATCAGAAAATAATGTTGAGGCAACAGTTTTAAGGATGGAAAAAAGGATTGTGTTGAGAAAGAAAACAGTCCCTTTTAGTTAGGTAGGCGAGGTCGCTAAATGGCGACATTCTCGAGCGCCGTCGAGACCTATCAAAATCGAAAGATATAGTAATTTCGAAAAGAAAAGCTCGTATGGTGAAAACCATTTTAGCGGTGGGTATGGCGTGTACGGTTTTTCAAAATTGTTGAAAAAAATAGTTACTTGGGCATGTATGCCCCAAATGCATCTGTTAACAACGGTATACTAATATGCCGGTTTGCGTGGTGGGGGTAGGCATGTAAAGTAGTCAAAAATCAGAAAAAAAAATTTACTCGAGCGCGTCAGATTTTCGGAAGGGGTTTTAAGTAGGCCCCAAGGAAGCTCCCTTTAAAAAAACTGACGATTTCGGCGTGACGATAAGTTACGACAAATTTTTGAAAATGCAAAAAAAAGTTCTTTTGAAATACTCGAGCGCGTCAGATTTTTATAGGGGAGGTTTATGTCGGTATCCTGAAAGCATATTTTCTTAATCTGACAAAAATGTTGGTGGCTTCTCTTTATCTGACCGAAAAAGGTCTGTATTACATGTTTATGGCACATTCCTCTTTTTTGCTTCAATTCTTCACTTCGTTTTACTTACGGTACGTTCAAAAAATAATTTGATGATCAACAGGCTATTGAATAATATGAATAAATGAAACTGTACATGTTAATAATACTTTTGTATACAGATACGCGTAACTTTTTCCTAGTCCACGAAAATTGTCGAGAAGCTTTAGGAAAAAAATTTGAGATAAAATAAAAGTTACATACTTCAATCATCGTTGTTTCATATCAATTTTTTTAACAACCTCCGTTTTCGACAAATACTCAAAAAACGGGAGTTTGGGTTTTCATGATGCTTTAAGTCCAAAAGTTTTAACTTTGGACAAAAATGTAATGAAACTTTTTTTGTGTAAAATGAAATAACCTTTTTTTTATTTAAACTTTGTTTTTGTAAAATGTATCGTTCGCGACGCGTTTTTCGGAAGACGAAATGGCTCCTCCACACTTCCGGTTATGCGGAAACCGGCAGATTTTGTATTTTTAGTAAGTTGTAGATTATATTCTTCCAAATAAAAAATAAAAAAATCGCGCTCGAGAATGCCGGATTAACGTTTTTTTTACAAGTTCGCGACCCTATAACTCGGCGGTGTCAAGGACTTATCGTCATATTAGTTAAATTTAGTCTTAAAACACTAAGATCAACCCCAACATCTTTATCTGACGCGCTCGAGTATTTCAGACTATCGATTTTTTTTACTAATCTGAACGTCTATCCTAGGTGCGCGTCACTACATATAGAGCTAATACTTTCCAAAGTTGTTCTATTAGGTCTAAGGTATCTCTCATATCTCCAACTGCCACGCTCGAGTATTCCCGAAAAATCCCCTATTCGCCTCCCTAACTATTTTGAGGACAGGAACCCTGTCGCGTAATATTGGAAGAAATAGGTAATGCAGAAAAAAAGATCTGACCATTGGAAAGATCTAGTAGGGCTTATACAATCAAATACTCTTATGGGTGACTACAGCCTGTTGAGACCAAATGAATGCAAAAGTCAAAGTAAAACTGCGTTACGAGGTTTAACAGGGATTCTAACGGGGAATCATTATCGCCTGAATGGGCACCTGAAAAAGCTCAAAAAAGTAGAGGAATAAGTGTGGCATGGAAGAAGAAACCTCGATCCACATACTTGAGAATTGCACGGCAATTTTGAAGGACACAACACCCAGGAGATTATTGGATAGAAGAGGGACATTTACCTAAGTTAAAGCCTGTAGATATCCTAAAATTCCTCCGGGACATAGGGATAAGAAAGCTACTAATCTCAGAGCTAGGTACTAGTAAGGGGGCACAACAGTTAACTTTAAAGATTGCTTCATCCATTTGGTTAGGTGGGAATGAAAATTTGTATAAAAAGATATCTTCAAAATCCTGGACACTTATTCAACTGTTTCATGAGCAAGTTTTTAAAAGTGTATTAAAAATAAATAATATTCTTTCACTCGTAGGAACACTACATAAGTGGAATTAATACATTATGGTAGCCAGAAAATACTGGAAGCTTTCCATAATGAACATGTTATTTTTCAACTTTAAGGAAATAGTTAATATGAGTTTAAATATTTTATATTTTTTTGGAATTTTGTATCCGGAATTTGACAATTCCACTGTAACTATAAAATACGTTATAAGAGTTACCGTCTTTCTTGGTGAGTATGATATTTTTAGTATTTAAAATTTATGGAAACTGGCAAATATATTTTTTAGGATTTTTCTTTGGTGGTATTGTAATCGCTGAAATAACGAATCTTTATTTGAGTTTTGGAGATTTGCAGCAGATGATGAAAGCTCTATTTCTTACATTGACAAATTTAGTCTCAATTGGAAAATATTACGTAGTTTGTAAAAATCAAAAAAATTTACTATGCCTAATTGACAAAATAAATTGTAAGGAATTTCAACCGAAGTCAAAAAAACAAGCTAAATCTCTGGGAAAATATATCAGACTTTCTAAAATAATATCAGTTAGTTTGTATACAGGCTGTACCATGACTTGTGGTTTTTGGTCAATTTATCCATATACAGATGAAAATGGGCCGTTTTTACCTATAGCAGCTTACATACCTTTCAATACGGATAATTCTATTGTATTTGCACTGGTTTATGTTTACGAAATTATAGCTACATTAATAGGGGGATACACCGATCTAAGTGTGGACAGTTTAATGGCAAGTGAGTAAAAACATACAATATGTCCTCCCAAGTTGGAATCGTATGGAAAACTTTTTTATTATTAATTTCAGGAAGAAAAGTTATTTTTAATAAAAAGATCTGCATTATCTAAAACCTAGAATACAGTCATCAAATATCCAATTTTTTAGTTGAATACGAGGTTTGTCGAAAAATATGAGTTATTCTCAAGAGTAAAGTACCTTTAAATTTGACAATATCTAAAAAGTTGGATATATCGAAGCATTAGTATGAGTAAAAATTAAATTTGTTTGTTTCTAACATTAAAATGATGTCAATTTTATAACTTGGTGTTTGAATGTATTTTATTATTTGCAAAATAAATTAATAAATATGCACTTATTCCGCGTTTTAAATGCAAAATTATTAAAAAAACATGGAAAACCTGAAAGATTATCACATGAGATAAATGTTCATTCAAAATAGAAACATAAGTAAAAAATAAAATAATCTGCAGTTTCAATTTAAATGAATGTAGTTACATATTTAATCGTAGTTTTTAATTCTGATCTGATTTTCTGATTTTTCGATATTGTCAAATTTAAAGGTACTTAACTCTTGAGTGACACTAATATTTTTTGACAAACCTCGTATACGACTAAAAAATTTGATATTTGATGACTGTATTCTAGGTTTTAGATAATGCAGAACTTTTTATGAAGAATAACTTTTTTTCCCAAAATTATTAATAAAAAAGTTTTCCATATGTTTTCAAATTAGGGGGACATTCTAGGGAATATTTCAATAAGAACCAAAAAACAAACAAAAATTATCTATAAACTAGACTTGAAAAAGGAGCAATTGATATATTTTTCTTATTATAAAAACTTTTTACGGTGAGATAAAATTATACACACACTACTAATTTGTTTATACAGTGTGGAAACCACTTATGGAGTAAAATTCTTTATGTCATTATTTTAGAAAATTATAAAAAATGCCGAGACACGTCAACTTTCGAATTAAGTTGTGCGTTATGTAAGCATAAATTTAAATGTACAGGGTGATTCACGCAAGTATGCCATAGTCGGTATGGTTTTTTTTAATGAAACACCCTGTATATTTGCCTATTTTTGGAATCCTCTTAATAAACTGATTCCAACAAATTGAATAATGTATGGTCAATTATGAATTATACAGGGTGAAATTTTAAAATTAATAATTTATTACACTGGAAATATTGGTACTTTTTTAAATTAGCGAAATATGGATTTATCACAAATTTAAACTAACTAATTATTAGACGTCAAAGATGTCAAAGATGTTCTAAGATGTCTTCATAAAGGAAATCTTCATCCCTACAAATTAACTTTTGTGCAGGAGTTAACAGAAGACGATCCAGATCGTAGAATGGATTTCTGCGAAAGATTGATGAATAAGCTGAACAGAAATGAGATAGCTCTTGGTACCATTCTTTTTTCTGACGAAACAACATTCACATTGAATGGAGAGGTAAACCGACAGAACTGTAGATATTGGTCAGCAGAATCCTAATTGGATGCGTGAGACACATAATCAGTACCCTCAAAAGGTGAACGTTTGGGCCGTTATCATAGGCGACCATATTATTGGTCATATATTTATAGATAGAAATTTGACAGCTGAAAAATATTTAAATATGCTTAGAAATGAAGTTATTCCTGCGTTGGCAGACTTATATCCCAACGCAATAGATCCTAGCTTACCGAATGAAAATGTTTGGTTCCAGCAAGACGGGGCAACACCCCATTATGCTTTAATGGTAAGAACTTATTTAGATGAAATCTTCCCCAATAAATGGATTGGACGAAGAGGTACTATTGAGTGGCCAGCTAGATCGCCAGACCTTACACCGTTAGATTTTTTTCTGTGGGGTTATCTCAAGAACAAAGTATATGCAACACAACCAACTAGCATTGTTGACCTCAAAGACAGGATAACTACAGAAATACGGAATATTTCACCTCAAACTTCAAACAAAGTTAAGGAGGAGTTCTATAGGAGACTGTGCTATTGCCAACAACTAGGTGGAGAACATTTTGAGCATTTATTTTAATGTATTAAAATCAAATACATCAGGTATTTTATGTATGTGTTTAATAACTGTAAAAATAAAAATTTCACCCTGTATTATTCATAATTGACCATACATTATTTAGTTTGTTGAAATCGGTTCATTAAGGGGATTTCAAAAATATACAAATATACAGGGCGTTTCATTAAAAAAAAACAACACCGACTATGGCATGCTTGCGTGAATCACCCTGTACATTTAAATTTATGTTTACATAACGCCCAATTCAATTAAAAAGTTGACGTGTCTCGGCATTTTTTATAATTTTCTAAAATAATGACATAAGGAATTTTATTCCATAAGTAGTTTCCACACTGTAGAAACACTTACACACTATATTAACCTCCGCATCCGCCAAAATCTATAGTTTAACGACAGGACCGGCTTTCTAAGTTGCGACATCGTAACAATATTCCCGTTCCTATTACTGCTACTAAATCAACTTTAGACAAGCAAGAAGCTATACTTCCGCCTAAATTGGTACCAAGAAATTACTTCACATGGTCAAAGAAATGTTTGTGCGACATCACTTCATCAGAAATATACTACGATTATGGTCAATTAAAAGGGGTAGATCGGAATATACTAAAACTCCGAGAAGGCTTAAAATCATCATCGACATCTATTGCTTTAATAGAAGAATCTACAGATTGCGAAAAGTCTATTCGAGCCATGCGATTTACAAAAGTACGACAAGGAAAATATGAGAAAAACACTTGAAAGAGGGAGAAGAAAAAATGTGCGCAGTCAGCTGTTGCCAAATGTATTTATCTGTAAAAGTTATTCCCAATTTTTGTTGGCAACAATGTTGAATACCAATAATTGTTAAATCGAAAGCAGTGTATATGTCGTAGACATAATGTAAATTTAGGCTTTTTATAAATTGCCTAGGCATTTTACAAAAAAACGGCAAAACGCGAGCATATAATGCATTTTTCGTTATGCCGACACCAATTCAGGCAAATTGATAAAATGCCGGCAAAACAAAAACAGAATAATGTATATCTTGTTATGACTGATTATTCTTGGGCATTTTATAATTGGCCAAAAACGGAGCCGTCAAAACGTGAATAGATATAAAATAAGTCGACTTTTTTAGATTGAATAGTATGCTCGCGTTTTGCCGGTTTTTTGTAAAATGCCTAGGCAATTTATAAAAAGCCTAAATTTACATTATGCCTACGACATATAGATTAGATTGTAATTTGACCGTTTATTTTCCTGAACTATATTATTTTATTCTTATCTGTGTTGATCTCACTTATTTTTCAAAAGTCAATTATATTACCAATCTAGAATTTCTCTCAATAAATACCGCGTTATCCCGTATTAAAAGTTGAATGCAAAATAAGATAATTATTCCTTAGAAAGTACCAAACATTTTAAACTGGCAACGCTGCTTTCTTATCAGATTGATAGCTGGAACTGAAAACACGCCCAACGCTGACTGCGAACAATTATTCTTCTCTCTCTTTCAAGTAGATTTGCTCATATTTTCCCTGTCGTACTTGTGTGAATCGTATAGCTCGAATAGACTTTTCTATATTAAACGAATTGGCCCTTTCGAAATAAATGGATTGCTGAAGCTGTTATGATTTTAAACATTTTTAGGTTTAATAATGGTTGTATGCGCACAACTCCATATTCTAAACGACTCTATAGTTAATTTGAGTCCCACGGAAGAAGACAAAAAATATACATGGATCAATTTACCGGAAAAACAAGATATAATTAACCAAGAGCTAATTGAGTGCATCAAGCATCATAAGGCTATAATGGAGTGAGTTTTTTTGTCAATAACACTCTATTCAGTCTGTAACTTTTTTCTTAAACTGTCAGATTTTTTTGTAGCTTCGCTGAAAACATAACTGAACTTTTTACAACAAGTATGTTCTGGCAGTTTGTAGTTAGTGGATTTGTTTTCTGTGCCACATTTTTCGAAATGACACTGGTAAGTTAATATAGTCAAATGCAGTCTTATTATGCGGGTCATACGATTCAACAGAGACATACTCACCGTTTGTGTTTTCTTTTATTGTGTTTAACCATAACTTCCAAATAAAATCCGTAAGATGAATAAGACAGACTTATGCAATTTCGACGGGGGAAAAATGGATATGTATTTAGTTTTCAGCGATTCTAAAGTCTTCCACCAGCGAAGTTCTTGTTTAAATGTCAGTTATGTCACTTTGACAATTCAAAGTGACAATACGAATAATAAGAAGCAATTTTCGCGTTCATCCCAACAAAGTTTGATCAGGTAGCGATTTTTAGAGTGATCCATCAGTTCGTAATTCTGCTGAACGTGCTAATAAAACCATCGACATAATATGTCAAATTTCAATGAATACAACAACAACCTCTCAATTTTATTTGATATATACGACAATTATGAAATAGGTATTACTTCTAACCATTAAAAAATGGGATTTACTTACAATAAATTGAACTCCCCACTTTGGAGCATACTATGAAAAGTTGAATTTCTTGACAAACTATACAATTTATTAATGAAATAATAAGTCACCTCCAGCTGTTCACTCATTTTCACTAAAATACAAATTAAAATATCTCCAAACAAAGATAGTTATAATAATTTCCCAACATATGTCATAAATGACAGTTAATGCATCATCAATCGGTAGCGTGTAGCGTATTTTAATTCTGATTGAAAAAATGGCGACTGATACCACATCGCTCAATCTGATCAGTTAACAAAACACGCGTTCAGCAGGAAATTGATGATCGCTTCGGTAGCGCTACGTTGTGATGAACGCGACCAATTTTCCGGTATTTTGCATCTTTAAGCGAAAAAAAATTTTTGTCCACGACCACCTAATAATAAGTCGATATTTTACCTCCTAACAAAAGGTATATGGTACCCATATATCTACTATACAGTGGAGTGTATTATGGTTCATAATTCACGACTAGAGATGGGGGTACAATATGAAATAAACTTCCAAATCTGTGTATTTTGTTCAGAAAATTTGTTTCTGAAATATAGTATCGATAAAATATCGAAATCTTTAGTATTGATACTTTTCATAACGATATTTTCTAATATTAAGTATTTCAAAACAATATATTTATAACGGTACGTTGTATTGATACTCTACACAGTATCGCCCATCTCTATATATGTCAAATTATTTAATTTTGACGTTAGTAATACCAAATTGTTACGAACTTGCTATATTACTGCAACGATGAATTGATTGAATTCGGATAGTGGAAGTGAACGTTCTTGTACACCAACTGTAATAAAAAAAGCGGCGAAATTAACGACTATAGGACTGCTGCCAGAAAAATCGAAAATCTACATATTATAACTTCATGAATTGGAGGTAAATTGACTTTTATTTAATAAAGAAATCAAGGGTCGTGGACAAAGTATAGTATTCTACTCGCAATTTATAGCCAATATTCACTCGGGTGACTCGGGTGACAAACGTCACCCAGCGTGAATAATGGCTATCATAAATTGCTCGTTTAATAATATACTATACTCAGGCCCGGTTTATCAATAGCCAATATTATCCGTCAGTTAAGTATCCCTCGGATAAAAAAAACCAGCAGATAAAGTTCCAGTTTGATTGGAAGCGGTTTATCAACTCGTTTTTATTCTCTAGTTTGTTAACTAACAGATAAAGAAAGTTGGCAATGCTGACGAATGAATGTAAGCGATCTCATTGGTTGTTACAAGAACAAGGTCACGTCACATGAATTAATATTTTTGTTAGGTTATTGATGAATGTTTATCCAAAGGTTTATGTTTTTTTATTTTTATTTCTTGAAGAGTTTTTAGTTGTTGATGAATATGATTTTTTCGATTGATTATATTCTGGATAGCGGCGAGGACGAGGATATTGTTGCAAGTTATTGTGTACGAAAGAACGCCTTATAGAGTTAGGGAAAGAGTGGACAACTTCGAAAAGTGGTATGACAAGAGAGACTGTTCTATCACTATTAGAACTGATTGAGGATTCACTTGAATGTTGAACTGCTGCTTTACCCTGCATCCAAGCCTCCTCTTTTGATTTCCAGGTTGCCCCATCCGTTTTTTATTTTCTATTACATTTTTATGTTTATTTGCAATTTTTAGAAGCAAATTTCTCTCCTCTTCTGTGAAATTGCATCCTCTCTTCTTAGTAGTACTACTACTTTCCATTTTTTACTTTGCTCAAAACCCAAGTAAATTTGACACAACACCACAACTAAATCAAAACACAACAACTCTGCCGAATAAAGGTTATGTAATAAACCTTAATCTCCAGATATCGACCTATCTGCCAGTTGAAACTGAAAGATAAATATTCGACATTTTATCTGCCGGATAAAGTTATCCTGTGGTTAATAAACCGACCTTTCCAAAATAACTGGTAGTTAAGCATTAACTGCTAATTGCTATTGATAAACCGGGCCTTAATCTGATAGATTATTTTGAGAATTAATGAAAAAGTGGAAATTCGTCAACCAGTGTACAGGAAACATCAACCATCATCATTTTCCTCGGGTATATTTGCAATCTCACATTTTGATAACCTCTGTGTCTTCTGAATTGATACATTTGGTTAGTGACCTTTGAACCCGCACGATAAGAGCGCTTTTGACTATAAAAGTGTACATTTAATAAGTTTGTTCCAATATCCTGATCAGAATAATCTGTATAAACGATTAATGATTTCCTTCTACTGAGCGATACGTTTTTTCAAGTCCAATAGAATTATTTCCAGTCTCAAATAATTAATAAACATTATCTTACAATATTAATAAAATATAGTATTTCAATTTCAGGTACCCGTGATGAGCGTTAGGTTCTTTTCAATGGCCTTATATCAATATTGTATGCTACTTGAAATATTTCCCATTTGTTACTTTGGTAACGAAGTTATATTAGAGGTAAGCACAACTTTACTACTAATCGTAGAGCCAAATTTTAGACTCGCAACTAACTAAATAAAGATAAACTATCATCTGATTTCGGAGGATAGTTATAGTATATTATTCACCAAGGTGGTGAAGACTATTATTTTTAACCGAACACCAAATTATTTCGCGATTGACTTTGCCCCGAGCGTAATAAGGTACGAGGTTTATAAATGTCTTCACCACCATGGTGTATATACAATTTTTTCCACTACTAGCCAAATTTAAGACAAAAACTTAAAAATAATTCACAAACGCACACGGGAAGCGTTTACCCCGTCGTCTGACTGACAAGTACACTGTCATTTTTCGATATATTATGAACGTACTCTTAATGTCATCAGTCATATTTGATAGAGCGCGAATTTTAAAATAATGGCATTCTCATTCAAATAATTTTATTTTGATTGGTAATTTCAAGCATCAAATATGTTAAAGATGATCTCCTGGGTATACAAAATTGTTGCACAATTTTTTTTTGAACTACTATCCCTGAATTCTCAAAATATTTGAATTTGTCCATTATTGACCTAGGTTAATAATAGAAAAAATTATTAACCACTAATACGGAATTTCAACGGTTCTGGGTCGACTTCGCGACCCTCGGAATTTTATGTTAATTTTAGATTTGTTTGAAAGCTTACCTTAAATAAAGCAGATTAGAACAAAAATTTCTCTGGATCATCCAGTAATTACTTTAAAAATCACAATTTTAGTTCAAAAACTTGTACTTTTTCAACACTAATTCATGCTATTTCACGATAAATATTTTCACTTTAAACAGTAAAGGTTATGAACTAAATGTCAGTGTCTTTCACACAAAAAACCAGAAGAAAATACTTAAAGTTTGCCAATTTTTAGAAATATTCGTAAGCATAAATATTTTCGTTTGACACTTAAGCTTATAAAATTACACACTATAATCTTATGTCAGAGCTTATGACTAGATATTCTAGGTTCACAAATTATGATCAGGTGACACTTCCTAACGGCGTTGTCAAATGGTCTTAATTCTCTTTCAGCTGAATACATTGTAATAGATTACATGAATATTATATCACAATATAAAATTATTTGCATTTATAATCATGAAAATTTATATAATAGTCAGGTTAACAATTTTTTTCTTATTCTCTTGCTCCGTATTTAATAATATTTTAGTTACATTCTGATCTGTGTCAGTTGGTCGGGAAGCGGTATGTGTTGAATTATGAAGTATTTTTGCTCTAGTAGAAATCCCATGAAGTCAGGCAATTTGAGGTGAAGAGATGTATTCCCTTCCCCTTCTAGAAAAAGTGTCTAATAATTTGTATTACACCTGAATGCGCGCCGGGTCGCTCGCGATATCAATCAATCAATCCAGATCTTTGAATTGTAAAATTCATTTATAAGCATATATACTGACTTCCCTTCCCCTTTTTGGAAAACATCATATGGAATAAAAATCATTTTATATTCATGTCTATCTATACATACATGTTTATTCCTTTTCCCTTCCCCTTCTCGAAAAAGTGTCTAATAATTATTTGTATTCCACATGAAAGCACGCCGGGTAGACGTTTCGCAATATATACTGACTTCCCTTCCCTTTTTTGGAAAACATAATATGGAATAAAAATCATTTTATATTCATGTCTATCTATTCATACATGTTTATTCCCTTCCCCTTCTCGAAAAAGTGGCTAATAATTTTTATTCAACATATATGAGGTTTTTCGATCCTTTTATGAAAACTATATTTTCCCATTTATTCAATTAAACATTTGTCGAATGTGAAATAATAGCAATATAAATATAAAATATGGCTAAAATTTAATAGAACAATCCACTGGAGCTGTGTTCTTGCGATTATTTTAAAAACCCTTCTTTTTTATTACCAGCAATATGTTCGTGATATGACGAATATTTACAGTAGAAAAAATTGACCTTTACCCTGACGTCACTAACAATGAACAGTAGTAAACACAAACTTTATATACCTCATCCTTTTCTACTGATAGTAAAAACACATCATACAATATACGTACACTTGTCTTTCAAGCAATGACATACGTTCTTATGTAACTCTAATTATTACTTCCAAATGTTGGAAAGAGATAGCACCAAAAACGATTAATCGGTTTTATTCATAAAAATTTATTTTGACCTCTTATGACAACTGTCATTATTTTGATACATCGAGTTTTGTTCAAATCGTTTCATCATTCTATAAAATCGGCTTTTTTCAAGACCTCTAATTTATTATTTTTATTCCACGATAAGTACAGAATTTTCTGTTTCGCATTTAATGAATATTTCCAACTTAACCTCACTTCTTGGACGGTGGCTGAACAAGCAGTCAACGTATTTACGCACACGACAAAGTAATTGTAGCCATTTTTGACTCATTGATTCATTTCGCGAGGTTAGTAGGTATGACGTCAGGGTAAAGGTCAATTTTTTCTACTGTATATACCTACTTATCGGGACATTTGACGTCAATTTTCAACTAAAAGTCACAAAAGTATACATAAGTCATAATTCATTTTTACTCTAACGTCTTAAAATATACGTACCAAGTTAGTACCTGTGGAACATACAATATTATGTCTAAAAAGTACATTTTCAATATATACATTTTAGATCATAAAGATAGTAAGTACATCGGTGTTATATGTGAAAAAATACATCTAAAATCTTGGTGTTATTTCTAAGCCGTAACGAGCTACGGAGATGAAGACTGGCAACATTGCCCATTCTCCGCTCTTTCTTAAATTTGTGACCATCCGATATCAAGACAGAATTGTCAAAAATTTAAAAAAAAAATGACTGATTTTTGGTACTTTCAATTGCCATTTTCTCTTTCAAAAGTGAATAATCCAAGAATTTTTTTTTATTAAAACGTTCTATAACAATAGGGCTTTCTATTAAAAAAAAATCGTTGCAAAATTCCGAGAGTGGCGAACCTTACCGGACCCCTATTCGTTGGGCCAAATTTTAGACTCTCAACTAACTAAATAAAGATAATCTATCATCTGATTTTAAAGGATAGTTGTCTAATTATTGCAGAAATATGTTTCAGAGCAACAGATTGACCAATTCGGCATATCACAGTGACTGGATAGATTATCCCATTGATGTTAGAAAGAATATAATATTTTTCATGACTAGAACTCAAAGACTTCTCAAGTTGTACGCAGGAGGTTTCTTCACTATGTCTTTGGACACTTTTATAAAAGTGAGTAGGGTTAAATATCACTAATCGGAAGAGTTAAATGACTTCACTAATTAAGTTAGTCAGACAGCTTTAACTTAAAAGCATTTAGCTCTTGACAGTTCGCACCTCTCCAGCGTTTCTGTCTGGCTCTAGCCATCAAGTCCAATGGATAGGAAATAGACAGCACCGCTGCTACCAGTACACCCACTGTCCTGTACGCCTACACCACTCTCAGGAGTATCCCTCTCTGCAGGAAATGAAGTACAGGAATGGATGGATGAGGAAATGGAGAGAAGGTGGAATGAGTATGAGGGCGCGATAAAAGAAGCGATAGAGAGCAGGAGAAATTGGGTGGACCGGAAATTCGGGGAGGTGAACTACTTCTTGACGCAGGTACTCACAGAGCATGGGTTACCTCCACAAGATTGGGAAAAGAGAAACTGGAGTGTGCGAGAGATGTGAAGTGGAGGATGATGTGGGACATGTGTTTAGATGCTGGAAGAATGAGGAAGTTTTGAAGAAGCTAGAAAATAAACTGGGAGAGGCGGTGTATTGGGAAAAAGTGGTGGAGATTATGTTGAGGGGCGAGAAGGAATGAATGGAGATAAGTGGCGTAGTAGAGAGCATAATTAGGGAAAGAGAAGTAGGTACTCGACATGACATGTGAAAGGTAGGAGTGATAGAAGGGAGAAGATGACGGAAAGTGTGTGAGGGACCGTCGCCAGTCTTGAAGTATGCTAGGGTAGTTATTCCAAGGCGGGAGTAACGGCGAGTTTGAGGTGGGTTTCGCTGGTAGGCATTCCCGTGGGGATGAGTCCAACACTATCTGGGTACTGATTGAGAACCCATTCGACTATGAGTTTCCCATCTCGGCCCAAAAAAACCTCTTGACAGGTAAATTGGCATTAAACCGACCATTCTGATATGGATATGGAAATGCAGACTCCCTTTGCACATTCTAAAGGGATTAGTGGGCATTATTGCTACAGTAGAAAACATCCGAAAGAGTTATAGTGGACATTAAGATGTTACTTTTTAAATATTACTGATAAACACTGCTTTAAGTGTTAATTTTGAGTTTGCTTGTAAAATTATCCACAATTTTGTTTTTAATTGCCAATAAAATCTTATTTTCTCCAAGCTGTTCAAATTTCAATTAATTAAACTTTTTTTTCAGATTTTAAAATCATCCTGGTCAGTCGTTGCAGTCCTTATTCAAGTACAAAAAAAACCATAACGATCTTTGTATTTTTCACCTATAGACAACCTGTATAATATGCACTTACCGACTTAAAATTCGATCCATTCAAAATAATGATTAATTTAAATATAAATATGCTCTTACTTAAATGCGGAAGCTGATTTATTTGAAAACATTTGTAGAACGTCGTCTGCCAGATCCTCTTCGTCTCGAAAAACTACCAGTTTCATTGAAATGTTGGACAGTTCTCTGGACGCTACATCTTGTAACACTCAATATTCTAGAAGCATAATACTGAGACATACCGTCTTGTACCAGAGCAACTGCTCGTGCTGCATCAGTAGGTGTTAAAACCATGATGTTAAATTAAATACTGATAATTAAACTGCAATTGCCAAGTAACGAATATTTGACATTTGTCATATTGTGAGTTGGCCACAGCACTCTACTTATTTTGTAGTTTATTCTCTACCGTCATTTAAATTATGACCCTTTCTAAAATGTTGCATTTTCTTTAAACCGTCACATTTCACAAACAACTTAAGATATTGAGTTAAATAAAAAAACAAAATGTTGGAAACAAATCAGTATTATTGATAAAGTTAATTATGTGAAGATATACAAGCAGAATTAACCTACAGGGTGTGTCAAAATTAGGGGAAAAAATTGTTTTCTCTTCTCCCCTGTATATGCGGCGAGTACTAAATTACTTTTAGATATCCGAATAATAACCTCAAAACTACAGTATTTTATTTAAAAGTTGCTAAAAAATTCAGATAAATCAGCCTCCCCTTGAAAGTTATAGCATTTTTAAATAAATCATCGAATTTTAAGTCGGTAAGTGTAGTTCACAATAATTATTAAAATTCAAATAAATGTGTGTAGAATTGAAACTATGCTTTTATATTTCTTTTTTATAGTCGACATTATTTCAATGCGACAAAATTCCCTTCTGAATCAGACCCGACTATTTGTAGTCGTAGAAGCATATAATCTTAATTAATGTAATCAATTACAAAACAATGTTTCGAGTTTCTCAACAGTGTTCGAGAAATGTCGTAAATGTCCTAAAATGAAGCTCTCAACGCATTCCACGACGTATAAAGAAAAGAGTGTTCAGTGATTCTTTAAAACCAAATAAGTACTAATTTTCAACAGACAATACCGTTTAAAACTTCTAGTGGCAATTTAGTTGTGTGTTCGGGTCTTTCTGGAATTTGTCCGAAGCGCCATTTTAAACCAATTATTATTTTTATTAGGCATATCTGTGAATCTAATGAAAATAGTTTCGTATTTTTCGAAAAAAATTATTTAGCAGGATTTATTCAGACAAAGGCAGTCGACTGCGAACGCGGTATTCAAAAACAGATACAATTAATGATCTTCCCGTTCACCACTACTGGTAAGTCAAGACAAACAAGAAGCGTTAGTCGCCAAGCACGGAGAGCAAGGAGACGGAGAACTGGCTGAAGAACCAGCACCTCGCTCTTTGGTATGCTCTGCAGGGTCCTAGACAATCCAAACTTCTACTGAACGGATGGACTGATGGACACGCTGGGGCAGCTTTTGAACTACCAAGGAGTAGGTTGAGGAAGAACAGGGCACTGCTGTGTGAGGAAGCACCTCTTTGAGACACAAGCAGGCATCCACTGAAAAAGGTTGTGGCCTTTATTGAAGGGCTCGGCTTCATGGATGTCTAGGTAGCAGAAATAGCACAATGGGCCCGCCAGTGGCCTTAGTGCCGGAACCTTGGCTTGAGTTTGTCTAGGTCAAGGCTTGCCTGCACATTTAGTAGTAGTAGTAGTAGTCGCCAAGCAAAGTGGTTTTGAGAAAAAAACTGTAGGTATTAGACAAACTATACGTAGGACAGAAGAAAATCCATGTAAATTTGGTTTAATGAGGAAGTTGAATACACAGAAATAAGTGTGCCTTTGATTTATATTTTAAAAAAATGTGTTGCTTGTACTCTGTAAATGTGTTTTAGCAAATTACGCACTCAAAAATAATCCTCTGCAGCTGGAATTTTCAATAAAATAGGTATTAAAATTAAAATAAATCGACTTGACGTTATTTCCAGTCTTCTGTCTGTGTCGTTTCTTATATTTTCTTAAAATTAATTCTCCAATTACGGCTGTCCTTCCATTAGGTTATTGTATCATATTGTAATCGACCAATTGCAGAAAAACCATCTTCTCACTTCTTAGAAATCAGACAACCTGGGACATGCCACAAGACGGTATGATGAAAAAGTATAACTTTTCAAAGAAATTCGTTACGGAATTAAGCAACAAGAAGGAATGGGATACAATGACCATTACCAAACTTGGAAAGAATGCCATTCAATGGTACACAGACGGCTCAAAAGCAATAGAAGGAACTGGGATAGGAGTGTTCGGGCCAGGAACCAAACACTCTGAAAGCTTGGGAAAAACCCCAAGTATCTTTCAAGCGGAAATCCACGCCATAAGAAAGTGCGCCCAGTTCAATATTGATAAAGGTTACAGAAGACAAAGGATTATCATAATGTCGGATAGTCAAGCAGCCATTAAAGCACTGAGCTCTTGTGTAATCAGTTCCAAAATAGTGTGGGAATGCCTAGACAAACTCAATGAACTAGGCGAGAACAATATAATCACCCTACTATGGATTCCAGGACACACTGGAATATAAGGAAATGAAATAGCAAAGAGGGGGGCTGAAATACCTTTCTGGGGGCCTGAACCCTTTTTCGGAATCAGCCCCAATGTAATATTGGAAAAAATAGGTAAAGCCGAGAAAAAGAGAAGATCTGACCATTGGAAAGATCTAGTAGGACTTATACAATCAAAGACTCTTCTGGGTGACTACAACCTGTTGGGATCAAATGAATGCATAAGTCAAAGTAAAGCTGCGCTAAGAGTTTTAACAGGGATCCCAACGGGACACCTGAAAAAGCTCAAAATAGTGGAGGAAGAAAAATGTAGATTTTGCGGCATGGAAGAAGAAACATCCATCCACATACTTTCCAACTGCACAGCACTCCAGAATCCTAGAACACAGTACCTGGGAGATTACTGGATAGAAGAAGAACATTTACCTTAGTTGAAGCCTGCAGACTTCCTAAAATTCCTCCGGGAAATAGGACTAAAGGAGCTACTAGTTTCTGAGACTCTCCTCAGAAACTACGTGGAAGTAAGGGGGCACAATAGATCTTTTAGGTCTCAGTGAATGTCACCCCAAAATACATACATACAATCGATCAATTGACATACTAACAAAACTCATGTTGTTACCAGAGCAATTAAGGATTGTAGTTTTGTGGTTTATCGACTTTAATCACTTAATTGCTAATCAGATTGAAGAGAAATTAGCGGTAGTCGTAATCGGTTATACAACGCAGCATTCAAATACGCTGTGCATTCCACTTTTTGCATCCAAAAATTCAATTTGAGTGCAGAGAGGTTATATTCAGCATATAGAGTTTTTATTTTTTTATTTTATTTATCTTTCACCATAAATTATAGTTACAGCGAAATAATGGGATGTATAATTTCATAAGTCTTGAGGTATTGGAATCTACCGCAATTTTTGCTGTTGCATTTTACAGCCACGCAGTAAGGTATAATTTCATCAACTATAGTATTGAAAATAAATTAATATAACATAAAATTTATCGACTACAGCGTTAAAAGCTTGATTCAATAATCCATGTGTGCAATCTATCGATTTATTACTCGAAATGTTCACCTCATAAAACATAAAAGTCGATTTATCAACTCGTAAATAAAAATTGAAATGTTACCAAAGTGATAAAAGTCATTTTAGCAAATGTTTCCCTAACTTATATCTCAAACTAGACACTAGACTTCTTGGGATATGCTTTATGTGCCTCTAAAGCAACCACACAACAACTCATTTTCAGAGCGATAAAGTATATTCCAAGACCTTCCCCGTCTAGTTGATCAATTCATCTTCTTGATAAAACGACCTCCGTTATTATGATATCTTTCTTTAGCTCTTTTTGCAATAGAACTATAAATTCAACAGTAAAATTTAGATATAGTAGGGCCGCACTCAGTTTAACATTTTCGAATTACAAAACTATAGCGATAAGGTGTTGAGTTCGTCGGAAATTTCAGCAGCACTCAAAAGTTTACTTGTAGCAAAAAACACCTAAAATGGGCGTTTAGTCAGATCATACCCAACCAAATCTATTATACAGGGTGTCCCACGACGACTTAAAACTATCTGTATATGCTAAAATACTTATAGTAAAATCATGAAAATCTCTACGTTTGGGTTTTCGGATACGATCTTTCTAAATAGCATATTTTCAAAGATGGCAGACTTCTGGTTCTACCGGAAATCGACTGCAGCTTTATTATTTTCAATAGAACACCCTGTATACTAATACATTTTTGAAATCTACGTAAAATTTTAGTATAGTTTTGTGGGAAAATGTTTTTCGAAAAATGCATACTTTTTGAGTTATTGATTTTTTGTAAAAAATTTGACCGTTGCAGACCTTTGGTAAATTATTTTTTTACGAGGATACCCTTAAAGATATGAAAATGGTTTCAGTTCGTTTGCTTTTAGCAAGGTCGTATTTGAATCTATGTTGCAAAATTTTTCATTTTATACAGGGTGTGTATAAAAAGTGTGCAAAGTTTAACTTCATAAATATCAAATTTCTTTATTTGCTTAAATAGAACCACCCGATTTTTTCAATTTTAATGAATTCAGGGGTAAAAAAAGGGCGAATTCATGTATACTTTCCTATACCTGAGCCTAAGGATATCTTACTGCAAATAAAACACATATGGTCTTGTAACAACTGTGCCATATTTACCATGTATTAAAAGCAAATTCACATAATCTTTTTTATTTCTTAGTGCTTGTATCAAAGGGTCAAAATAAAATTTAGACCACACCCGCATCTCTCAAAATTTACAGAAAACATTTAATATCTGGACAACCGTAAGGCTTAGGTATAGGAAAGTAAACATGAATTTGCCTAATTTTTTACCCCTGAATGCATAAAAATAGAAAAACCGGGTGGTTCTTTTTAAAAAAATAAAGAAATTTGATATTTATGAAGTTAAACTTTGAACACTTTCTATACACACCTTGTATAAAATGAAAAATGTTCCAACATAGATTCAAATAGGTCTGAACTTGCTAAAAGCAACCGAACAGAAACCATTTTCATATCTTCAAGGGTATTCTCTTAAAAAAATAATTTGTAAGGGTCTGCAACCGTTAAATTTTTCACCAAAAAATTAATAACTCAAAAAATATGCATTTTTTGATAATACTTTTCAGACAAAAGTATACTAAAATTTTACGTAGATTTTAAAAATGTATTAATATACAGGGTGTTTCTTTTAAAATAACAAAGTTACAGTCGATTTCCGGTAGAACCGGAAGTCTGCCATCTTTGAAAATATTGTAGTTAAAAAACCGAAAACCGAAACGTAGAAATTTTCATAATTTTTATAAGTAAGTATTTTGCCATATACAGATAGTTTTAACTCGTCGTGGGGCACCCTGTATACTTCGTTCTCTATATGAAAACAAAAATTACCTCCTCACTTTGTTTGTTTGTAATTTTACAATCAATGAAAAACATCACTATACTTAATAAAAACAATGTTGAGACTTACCTAGTAGAGCTTGGAATAGCCGGGACTTGAAAATCCTAATAACCCTCTCAATGGCAAGTCGAAGCTGCTTATCCTGAGGCTTCGTTAGTTTCGAGTGGTAGTCTTCTAACAGTTCTAAGGCTCTATGTGCTTCTGAAAATAAAAATATCTTGAATTACATTCCCTAGCATGGGTACCAGGCCACCAAGGAATAAAAGGCAATGAGAAGGCTGATGAATTAGCCAAGCAGGGAGCTACGGTCATGATAGGGAATGCTGACCGGACATTGTAGGCTGAGGAAACATATGCACACAATTGGCCTTGCAGATGACAGCCTATGCAGGTTCTGCCAGGAAGAAGACGAAACCGCGGAACACATACTCTGTGAGTGCGAAGGCCTAGCAAGGGTGCGGTTTCACTTATTCGGAGAATAAAAACCGAGGGCAGAGAGCTACGCAAAGGAGGCGATATCCAGGCTATTAGGTCTAATAAAAAGAATAAAGCTAAATATTGAGCTCTAAATATAGAGAGGATCACAATAGATCTGCAAAGGTCGCAGTGGGATAGGACAAAGAGCCACTCCAATTCTAATCTAATCTACATTCAATAGTTTTTCTCCTTCCCGATAGCTTATCAGGATTAAGTGGAAATAGAAGAGACCTTACACATAACAAATTTCCAAACCTTATATACCGGGTGTCCAAATGTAATCGTATAAAGGCAATATCTCGCTTATTTGACAAGATAATTAATAAATAAAAAAACCGCATTGAATGGCATTAAAGTACCTTTCTAATGACTTTTAAAAAAATGTTTTTCATTCGACAGCCCTGTGGTGACTTTTTATTTTCAAATGGCACCCCCTGTATATTGTCATTGCGTGTCGTTCTATTTGGATTACAACGGTAGTAAATACTTGGTATTTTTCTCAATTAATAATAACAAAAGCATCAATATTTCATGAAGTATGAATTTTAACTAAAAAGTCAAGAAAACATATTAATTTGTATTCTGTGTAAAATTTAATTTTTTTTCATAAAATCGCAGAGCGCTTTCGGCTATTAAGCCATCTTCAGTGCTATACCTGCAAGTAAGTAATAAAAGTTGGAAAATGTAAAATAAGAAATAAGTAAAGTATTACTTACTCGTCAGGTATTTGTTACAAGAAACTTTTCGACAACACATTGACGTCACAAAGTAAAATATCTTCAGATAACATTAATTTAAATTAATTAAGCTGACTTGGAAAACTCACTTTAATGACCTGATTTGTAAAACTCATAAAAGTTCCAATCTGCTTAAAATATTATCTAATAGGAATTGGGGCGCTGATTCAAAGTCATTAATACGTATTTATCGTTCACTAATTAGATCACGTCTTGATTACGGATGCGTAGCATACTCGTCAACGAAAAAAATAGTACTGAATCTTTTAAATCCAGTCCAGAATACTGAGATCAGAATTTGCCTGGGCGCATTTCGATCAAGCCCTACCGAGAGCCTTCTCAGTGAAGCCTCCGAAATTCCTCTCCACCTCCGACGGATTTACCTTAGTCTCCCTTACGCGATCAGTATATCTGCAAGTCCCAATCATCCAGTTTATGACAACACCCTCTCCAATCGTTATTCGGATGAATAAAAAAAAAGGAAAAGAACAGATTCACCACTTTACGAAAGAATTAACAGATACCTTAACCTACTACATATATCTATTCCTCAAGCAATCCCCCAATTCATTCCCTCCCCTCCTCCATGGATAATAAAATTACCAATATGTGATACATCGTTAACAAGTTTTGATAAGAACGAAACAAACCATACCCTAAATTCCGTGAGAAAATATCTTATTTACAACAATATACTCATATCTACACAGATGCCTCCAAAACGGATACTGGAGTTGGAGCAGCACTTGTAACTCCAAATGTGATAATCAAATTTAGACTACCATATATTACAAGCATTCTAACTGGAGAACTTTATGCGATATTTCAAGCACTAGTCCATGCCAATAGAGAAAATGTAAAACACCTGCTCATAGTAACTGATTCATTGAACTCAATTGAAAGTTTACGCCAGACATATCCATTACACCCATTACTAAAACGTATTAAGCAGCAATTATCCCAGCTATAAAATTCAGGAGCAGTCATACAGTTACTATGGGTACCTTCACATACAGGAATAGAGGGAAATGAGCGAGCTGATGCAGCAGCCAAAACTGCAATTCAGAATCCTAGTGCCATCGAAGTCACGAGAGCTATGATGACAGACATGAAAATATTTATCAAGACATCGGTTAATAACGCTTGGCAACACCAGTGGCCCCAATCTAACGATAAACTTAGGGAAGTGAAAAGAACAGTTAAACCGTGGAAGGCCGTTCCAGAAACCAGGAAAAAACAAGTTATTCTGACCCGTCTAAGAATAGGTCACACCCGATTTTCCCATGAACACTTAATGACTAAATCTGAACAACCCCGCTGTACAGTGCGTCAATGCCCTTTAACAGTCAGGCATGTATTAATAGATTGTCTGCAGTATTCACAGCAGAGAATTGCATTTAACACTCCACCTACTATGTATCACTTGCTAGGAGAAGAGTACAATATGGAAAACTTAGTAGCTTATCTACGTGCTATTCAGTTTCTACACAAAGTTTAATTTATTACCAAAATTGTTTTTTTTTTATATCTTTACTGTAGTAATACTTAATATTTAAATATTTATTGTTCATTTGGTAGCGATTTGACAAAATATCGAAGTATTTTTGGCAAAGAATTTTGAGGCAATGGATGTATTGAAAATCAAGGAAAAAATATATCATGTAGATTAATGTTGAACTTAGAGTTCTCATCGAATAAAAACTTTGAAATGCTAACCAAATTTTGTTGAAAAAAATACGAATCATGAGGTAATTACACATATTAAGCAAAGTTTGAGCCCTTGTAAAGAATTAAATATGGATTAAATGGAAAAACTAATTGATAAGAAGTCTAATTTGAAGCTTTATGAATACTATATAAAAATCTCAGAATCCTCAAATTACTTATGACCGTACAATTCCTTATTGAAATCGGGTTGTTAATACAAAAATATCGGATAAAAATCCATCTCTCGCTTTTCTATCCATCTATGACTGACATCGTCTCTCTGCTTCGGTAGTCGCGTGCCGTTCCATTGTTGATACAACGCTCGCCGGTCTCGGCGGTCTCCCAGTTCAGTACTGACGAAGCTTATAAAGTAGTACGTAAACCAAAATCCGCTTGGACCGCTTGGCTACCTACATGTTGCGGAGCTTTCATATTTCTAATAAAGTTTTCGTTATGTGAACTTAAACGTGAGGACGTAGGGAAACAAAAAAATATAAAAAGCATAATTGTGCAAGGTCGAATTTGGTAGATGCCTCTTAATGAATTTATTCAGCACTCTTTTTGCGTTTTGAGTTCAGATGTATCATTTCGAGTTAAATATGCCGAGTGAAAGACAAAAATGAACGAAAAGTGAACCGTCTGATATCACCTTTGATTATCTAAATCATAAAATACTGCAACCTAGAATTGTAGCTCTTACGTTGTCAGCAGTGACAACTGTTTTAAAATCCATCTGAAGTTTGGCCGCAGGAACTATAAATTTCAGCGGGAATTTTAAATATCAAATTGAGGGAGAATTTTATCTTTTTTACTTTACCAAAATAACACATAATGCAGTTGTTTGTTAAAAAATATAAATCGTAACTGATAGTATATCGCCAAATCTTGCGTCAACAAAAATTTGCCAAATATTCTCTTATGTTCAGCTCTGATGCAAGATTACAATTCTAGGTTGAAGTATTTTATGATTTAGATGATCTTAAAGAACGCATTCGTGAAGCATGTCACCAGGTATGATTCAGACGGGGCCTGCACAACAACTCTCTCAACACGTTTTGCAGCTTGCATGGATTCTGCAGCTGTGTTCGTTTTTTGAATTGCATCAGAGGTATTTTAGTTGAAATTCATACTTCATGAAATACTGATATTTTTATTATTATTAATTGAAAAAAATAGCAAGTATGTGCTATCGTTGTATTCCAAATAGAACGATACGCAATTTTCAATGACAATATACAGGGGGTGCAATTTGAAAATAAATAAAGAGTGAGGGGTAGCTATCACGGGGCGGTCAAATGTAAAATATTCTTTTATAAGCCATTAGGAGGGTACTTTAATGCCATTCAATGCAGTTTTCTTATTTATTAATAATCTTGCTTGGCTAAATAAATTGTGCATTTTCTTCGTTAATAACATTATTTATTTCTGACTAAATTATCATTGATGACTGAACATCTAAAAGTTTCTCTATATATCTATATTAAAAAAAAATAATGTACTTAGCAACCGTTGTTATGATGAGATGTCATTGTTATTTTTATATACGAATTGTCAATATAATCGAAAATTCCGAAAAAAGCGTAAGCGTTTAATTATCCCTCATACTTCAACAATAAAGTTTATAACAACGAAGGTTTGCGGCGAGGGACCTGAGAGCAAAGGAGGGAAGTAAGAAAAAAGAAATACAGTTTACTTAAAATAAAATAATTCTTTCCCAAGCCATCGAATCCTTGCCCATTGTCAAATAAGCGAGATATTGCCTGGTATACGATAACCTGGGACATCCGGTATTTATAATATATATTTTCTTTAATAATTTCGTTATCAACAGTAGCATTGTGATATCTTTTAGTCAAAACAATAAGTTTCAATAATATAAATAATAAATTCCCTTGAAGCCAATTCCAATAAATCATGAATCGTTTCATAAATAAGAAATAGGAAGGTTGCACGTACGAAGTCAAGTTCAGAGCGTGAAATAAACATAAACAGTATTATTTATATTTACTAATGATGAACTTGACTCGTTGTATAAATATGTTAACGATAGTGTTTTAGGATTCATTCCATTCTAGTCATTCTAATTATTATTACAATTACTATAGATGTTCAATTACTATTAATATTAGTGTTAGTAATAAGTAGTTTAATGTATACTAGTAAAGTAAAGTAATAAACAGAACATGTCCCAGTGCTACAGGTAGTTGTTTTATTCCTGTAAGATGACACACCGAGGGACCAGCAACACCACCTATTCAGAGGCCCACCAATAATTTACCAAGTATCCATAGTAGGATATATTTATTACAGCATTAATAAGAAGCAGCCTGATATAGGAGTTTTTAATCAGAAACTCACTTCTGGGAAAAAGGAAAAAAGCCTTACACATAATCTTTGAAGTAACTCATTGGGGGTATCAACTACTAGGACTAGAGCGCTCAAGAGATGATTACTCCAAGGGTGAAAAAATTGTTAGGCCAGATAGAATTGTTCTTCCATGTTTCAGAGTCTTTGGTATACTTTTATTTCCCAAATATGGATATAAAAGAGAGATAGTGGAATTCAATCAAACTAATTTGCTTTCAGAATATCAATTCTATGTTATCAAAGTATTTGACATCACAAAGTAAGCTCTGTTCCTTTGAGCGTAAGTCCGTCTTAACCAACAAAGAAAGTAAATTATTTTTTATCGAATATCCCTTGTCACCGTTTTTGCGAACTCTGGAGTGCAGAGCCGCAGAATCGAATCAGTCCGCTGATTCAATGCTTTCCTTTGGACCTTTATGTTTTATGGTATTCGCTTATTTTTCCTTGTCCCCGTAGCGAAAATGAGAAACATTGTAACGAAGGAGATTTTATTAAATTTTCTCCAAATAAGAACGTGCAAAACTGGCAAAATACCAAGAAATGTGCGCTGAAAGGAAGCAGGGACGTGAAAAGGGACTGGGGAAAAGGCAATGTATATAAGATATTTAAATATAACACACACTTTCACACACATTAAGACAAAAACATCTAAGAATAATATTAATGTTAGTAACTACTGATAGCAAGTCTTTGCTTGATGCAGCAATCCAACCACCAAGTCTAGAAACACAAGATGCTCCTTCTCACCAGAAGAGGTTCAGCAACAGCATATGTTGGACCAGAACCAGCTCTTGGGACCACAAAGAAGGTAGTCCGAGGGCAAATACAAAAATAGGTACAAAGCCAAGATAGACTTCAGTGTAGGAACACTCCAAAGCAGGTACACAGTAATACCTTCATAGGTGACACATGTGTAAAACGGGCCGAAGAACTACTGAATATCAGTAGGAATAAGCTAAGAATTATTACAGGTTATCTAATGGGTCATAAGCCCGGTAAAAGATCACCTGCATCAAATAGGGTTATATAACGGGGACCTCAGCTGCAGACTTTGTGGCATGGAGACCGATACCGTAACCCATATCTTATCTGACTGTGGGGCACTGGACTGGAGGAGACAAACAATCTTCGGAGAAGCCAATGTGCCACCTGAAGTATATAGCACACATCCAATGGACCTATATCGTCTACTCAAAGGTACGGGGATAACTGGATGGGTGGACTAAATGTGAGAGTAGAGTACAATAAGCCAATGGGCTGCAAAGCTCCCGGCATCAGAACGGCTTCCAAAACACAAAAGTCTGTAAAGAATCTCTTAACAAGGTGGCAAGGTGTATCTCGTATGGGTGCTGGGACATAAGGGACCAGTCAGCCAGAGAAGGCTCTAAAGAAGACTTCCTAGGGAGGTCTAGAACCATTTTGTGGAAAATTGCATAAGAGAAGGAACCTAGAGCTGGCTACACAAAGAACACTAGTTTGACAGAATGGAACCTTCATACAAAGAGTTTGCTGAACAATGTGGACAAAGAATTATCTATGAAGTTATTGAAACTGAATAAGAGATAAGAGAGAAAAGAGTCTAGAAGGTTCAAACCAAGCCAGCTACGACATTACACGAGCCAACAAATACTTATAATAAATTTTCATCAAGGACTAAATGAATAGACAATTTTTATTGAAGTAGCAGAAGATGCAAGAATGTTTTAAACAGTTTTCTGTATCGATTTTAGAACCTACACTGGAATTAAAATTGTTCATAACCAAAAAAATGTTTAGTATCTTTCAGAAAAACTTTAGATATTATACACTCGGCAGATAACAATATTATCCTGAGGTGGGTCAAAGGGCACAGGAGTAAAGGTAATCGCATTGCCGATTCTTTAGCCAGGGAAGCGGCATAGCCCATGCAGCCAGACACTAAGTTGGTGAAATGTTTGAACGTTTTGTTGGTGAAATAATTGAACGTTTCGAACCTGTTTCAGACAATACTAAAAAAAAAACGTGACAATGTTTTTACATCTATTTTCCCTATCTAACTATCACAAAAATGTCCCAAAAGGTATTTTTCCTAACACAAAGGATTAAGTTACAAAGGTCACTCTCTTCTCGCCCAGGGGTCTGTCAGGGCCTTTTCACAACAACAAATACAAGGTAGACCACGGTAAGTGAGGTAAATAATACAGTAGGATAGACAATTAGGGTTACAAGATTTACAAATAACTACAATTTAATATTTGTCTCAGTAACAAAACTCATAAGCCAAACGTTACACCCACGCTCAATCCCTTAAGAGATGGGATGGAATCAAAGGATGCAGTCTTGCCAGGATCACCCTGGGCGACCCTGGGAAGCTGGCGCCGAAGAAATATCTAGCTATGACCAGGAAAAACCTACGTTTAACAGTAGGATTTCTGACTGGCCACTGTCAACTAAGGAAGCACCTCCATACTATGGGGCTAGTGGACACACCTCTATGCAGGTTGTGTGAACAGGAAGATGAAACTGTCTTATGCGAGTGTCCGGAGTTATCGTCAATAAGAGAGTGTGTGCTCGGTGAGTCTTGGCCTATACCTGCCGATATAAAGGAGATGTCTCCTAGTGACCTGCCCACCTTCCTGGGAAGGACAGGATGGACGATGACCTAGGAGGACAACTCCTCGTGAGGATGTACAATGGTACACATGTGGCCTAAGTGCTGCGTGAGCCTACACTCACCCTCCCTACTCTAGAGATACTAGAGATACTCAATACACTCAATATTTTTTATTTATTGAAATATCATTTTCATTGTTCTTATTCGATATCTACCCGTCACTGATAGTTTTATGTTTACTTATGAGCAAGCTACCCTTCATAAACGGAATATGGACGCTCTTGAGAAAACTGGATAAAAACGCGGAAATCCTATTCTCTTTTCTTTTTTTATTATATTTTGAACACAATGAACTTGATTTGTGGAAGAGTATGAAGTCGACACATTGGAAAAATGTGTAAGAGTATAAGAGCAGTGGATTTTTCGTTTTTCAAAAGACAAAACGTTTACTACTCGAAAGTACATATGTATATTGAAAAATTCTACTATAGAACCAAACAAAATTTCAATATTAAAATATTTCATCACAACATATTCTCCTCTTAATTGGATACATTTATTACAGCAAACCTGCAACGTCTCTAGACCTTTAAAAAAAAATGTTTCTTCTTGCTCTGCAAGCCAGACCTCAACAACTTTTATGACCTCCTCGTTGGAAGAAAGTTTACTACCTTTTTAACTTTTTTTTCAGTTGAGGAAAGAGATGATAATCGGACGGGGCCAAATCTGGTGAATAGGGGAGGTGTTCTAGTAATTCAAACTCTATATCACGAATTTTTCGCATGGCAACATGAGATTTGTGTACAGGGGCGTTGTCCTGCAAAAACAAAACACCTTTTGATAGCTTTCCGCGTCTTTTCTCTCAAATTTGTTCCCGTAGAATGGTCAGTAATGTCGAATAGTTATCTCCGGTTATTGTTCTACCCTTATCCGAAAAATCAATCATGATTACTCCATGGCAATCACAAGAAAACTGAAGCAAGAACTTCTCCAGCAGATTTTTGGACACGAAACTTTTTAGGTCTTGGAGAGGACGAAGGTCATTGATCATCAAGGGTATTAAGCATATCTTCGTAAATCTGCTTACCTCTTAACCCTTTTAAATACAGATACTTGATGATGGCTCCATACTCCAATTTTTCGATTTTCACAATCCGGTGGACATCTTTTTTCTTTTAATTTATTGCGTAACTCTGGTTTACTTTTTTGACGTCCAACTTCACACTTCTAATGAGTTATTGTTCGTTGCTATGGTAACGCAATATTTTGCTTATGCATGGAACTGGTCTAGGCTAACTAGATATCAATACATCCTCGTAAGTTACCGAGGTGGAATAATGATTTTTCTACGACCACTATCCAAAACAGACTTTTAAACGGTCAATATTTCAGTTAGATTTTCAGGCAATTCTTATTGCAACTTATGCCAACCATTATATTGATTGTTGAAAATTAAGCCAGCCTCCCAAATTCTTGATCTACTTACAAGAACGAATCTATATCATGCTTTAAATTTAAAAATAGCGTGATATATTCAAAGGTTCCTACTGTATCCTTCTTTAAAGATTGGTGCTATATTCTGCTATTTATAAAATAACATATTTAATGAGATACGAGATGAAAATTTTCTTTACAATTTCTTACTAAAAATACTGCTTCCACTTTTCATCTTCTTCTCATCCTTCCTATTTATATTTTTCCTCGTTTTCCGCCTAAAGCCAGCAGCCCGAATATCGACATCCTGAATTTAACGACTCATTACTTTTTTAATTGGAATTTAACTCAAATTTATAATCAATAATTTATTTTTTAATGTCAAGAAATTACGAAGATATTTGTCAGTCATTAACAGATTTGTGGGTATAAAATTAAAAAAATTTCAAATAATCTTGGAGGGTTTGTTAAATAAGATCCAATATTTTTGTTGGTAGGAATGTTTGTGTACTGTTTTCTTAGTGTAACAAATGCAATTTTGCTTATTTTCTGTAAAGAATATCTGAGTGGAAACGAGAGAGAAAGTGGAACACCTAACCCTGTACAAGATGCTTTCATTGAATCTTAGGCAAGACAAGGAAAATATGAGCAAAACTACTTGAAAGACAGAGAAAAATAATAGTTCGCAGTCAGTGTTGGGTGTGTTTTCAGTTCCAGCTATGAAAGCAGCGTTGCCAATGTAAAATGTTTGTACTTTCTAAGGAATAATTATCTTATTTTGCATTTAACTTTTAATACGGAATAACGCCGTATTTATTGGGAGAAATTCGAGATTGGTAATATTATTGACTTTTGAAAAATAAGTTAGATCAACACAGATAAGAATAAAATAATATAGTTCAAGAAAATAAATGGACAAATTACAATTTGCAATAAATGAAATCTATACACTGCTTTCGATTTAACAATTATTTAATCCAGGCGTTATACACCAAAAATCGCCTTTTTGCGATAATCGCTGGTATCAGCTTGAAACTTTGTATAAAGGTTGCAAAAAATACGTGCAATAAAATAGCACTAACCCGCAAATGCAAAACCTTGCACGGCATTGTTTAAATGACAATATTGTGCTATTTTCTAGTAGAATTACTCG
>CAJUYG010000862.1:0-59987 GCA_910591675.1 Galerucella calmariensis | reverse complement strand
GATTGGGATTGGGATTGGGATTGGGATTGGGATTGGGATTGGGATTGGGATTGGGATTGGGATTGGGATTGGGATTGGGAGTAGAGTAGAGTAAAGTATGTTTAGTGAAATGAAATTGTAGTTATGATATTAATGCACATACTCGACAAAGCCGGGGCGGAGAAGGTCGCTAGTTATAAATAAAACTTTTATCCAGAAATTTTTTGGAATTAATCATTGAAGTTTGTCGTATTAAAGTTACCAAACTAGAGTAATAATAGCGGAACGTATTGTCAACATGAATACTACTTTTATGTGTGATATAAAAAGAATATATGCTCCCAACGATTACTTTCCAACTTTCCACAATATACACGCCCGACTATAAGTACGTATGTATGTATGTATTTTGGGGTGACATTCACTGAGACCTAAAAGATCTATTGTGTCCACTTACTTCTACTTAGTTTCTGAGGAGTGTCTCAGAAACTAGTAGTTCCATTAGTCCTATTTCCCGGAGGAATTTTAGGATGTCTGCAGGCTTCAACTTAGGTGAATGTTCTTCTTCTATCCAGTAATCTTTCAGGCGCTGTGCTCTAGGATTCTGAAGTGCTGTGCAGTTGGAAAGTATGTGGATGGAGGTTTCTTCTTCCATACCACAAAACCTGCATTCTTCTTCCTCCACTATTTTGAGCTTTTTCAGGTGCCCATTCAGGCGACAATGTCCCGTTATGATCCCTGTTAAAACTCTTAGCGCAGTTTTACTTTGACTTATGCATTCATTTGATCTCAACAGGTTGTAGTCACCTAGAAGAGTCTTTGATTGTATAAGCCCTACTAGATCTTTCCAATGGTCAGGTCTTCTCTTTTTCTCGGCTTCACCTATTTTTTCCAATATTACATTGGGGCTGATTCCGCAAAAGGGTTCAGGGCCCCAAAAAGGTATTTCGGTCCCCCTCTTTGCTAGTTCATCTGCTATTTCATTTCCTTTTATTCCAGTGTGTCCTGGAACCAATATTAAGGTGACTATATTGTTCTCGCCTAGTTAATTGAGTTTGTCTAGGCATTTCACACCATTTTGGAACTGATTACACAAGAGCTCAGTGCTTTAATGGCTGCTTGACTATCACATTATGATAATCCTTTGTCTTCTGTATCCTTCATCAATATTGAGCTGGGCGCACTTTCTTATGGCGTTGATTTCCGCTTGAAAGATATTTGGGGTTTTTCACAAGATTTCAGAGTGTTTGGCTCCTGACCCGAACACTCCTATCCCAGTTCCTTCTATTGTTTTTGAGCCGTCTGTGTACCATTGAATGGCATTCTTTCCAAGTCTGGTAATGGTATTTGGATCCCATTCCTTCTTGTTGCTTAATTCCGTAACGAATTTCTTTGAAAAGTTATACTTTTTCATCACACCGTCTTGTGGCATGTCCCAGGTTGTCTAATTTCTAAGAAGTGAGGAGGTGGCGACTATAAGTAAGAGGAGGAAAGAAAAAAAATTACTAGAAATTTCACAATATTTTCACAAAAGAGTTTCAGGCTGGAACTTTTTAAAAAAAATCGAATAAAATTTGGTTGTGTTCTTTTTTACATGGTAACAGCTAATATAATTCCCCTTTCACGAAATGTCGGGTTTAAGAGAAAAAATAAATCATATATGGTGTTTTACAAAACTTGTTTTTCTCGAATATGTTTGTGACAGTTTTAAGCCATCGTAAAAAGTACCTACCTACATCATTTTTTACGATCAATGAAATGTGAAGGATATAAAATAATGATTTTGATATAAATCAACCTGGAAAGAGTTTTACAAGAGAAAAGTAGAGTAGAAATAACATTTTATGAAAGGGACTTGTTTCATGAACCTTATAAATTGATATGAAATACTTTTAACCTACTTCTGTTCAATCGAGAGGTTAGGATTGCTTACGAAAGTTAATAGTTGCAATGTGTAAACAATTGTATTTTCGACCTAATGCCTAATACAATTAAAAAGTCGGGAAGGGATACAAACACGTATTTAAACTTCTGAAATTGATTTTGGACAAACTTTAACTCACTTTTCCTCAAGTCCATTGTATATGGGAAGAGAATATTTCTGTATCTGTATCTGTAGAGTAGGGAGGGTGAGTGTAGGCTCCCAGCACTTAGGCCACATGTGACCCATTGTACATCCTCCCGAGGAGTTGTCCTCCTAGGTCATCGTCCATCCTGTCCTTCCCAGGAAGGTGGACAGGTCACTAGGAAACATCTCCTTTATATCGGCAGGTGTAGGCCAAGACTCACCGAACACACACTTCGTTAGTTGACAGTGGCCAGTCAGAAATCCGTCGCCAAATATTTCTTCGGCGCCAGCTTCGCAGGCTCGCCCAGAGTGATCCTGGCAAGACTGCATCCTTTGATTCCATCCCATCTCTTAAAGGATTGAGCATGGGTGTAACGTTTGGCTAGTTCCGCAATTGTCGAAGTCGTCAGGCCGTTGGTCTCACTGGGTCCTAAAATGTTTAGTCCAGCCGCTTCCCTGGCTAAAAAATCGGCAATGTGATTACCTTTAATCCTGTCGTGCCCTTTAACCCACCTCAGGATAATATTGTTATCTGCCGAGGTGTTAGCTAAATCTTGGTGGCACTCTAGTACTAGCCCCGATATAACACGTTGTCTTTTCAAGGCTAATAGAGAATATTTATAAAACAGTCCATTGCTCGATTTTCTCTCACGCAATTGCTAAAAAATGTATATTTTTTTCATATATCCAACTCGAATTGAAACTTTCCGGAACCTCGCAGAATATTTGAATGTTCAACTTCAAATTTACAATACAGCCCACACTGAAAAGTTCGGCTTATACTAAATTTTAATAGTAAAAGGAAGATAAGTTTCTGAAACTCGCGAACTTGACAAATAAAATAAATAAATAAATTATGAAAAAGCTCAAGCAAAATACGAAATGTTGAATTGTAAATTGTTCCAAAACTTAACTAGATTAGAAACAATTTATTTTACCAATATTATATTATTTGCCCACCCAGAACAAATCTTTTAAAATGATCTTCATTGCGGAGACATCAGGATTTAATAGAAGCAATAGTAAAATGTAAAGTAGGTACAGGGTTATTCATTATAAATTACCCACCCCCTATCATCGTTATTATTACTTTTAGAAAAAAAAAGTCTCATATAAAAGTTGTTTGATTACAACTGAATTGTCTTTATACTCTATCAAAAGTTCAGTAGCGTGCAAATTTAAGGGGATACAAAAAATAATAGTTTTTTTAAAATGGGACACCCTGTATGTTTTCACATTTTTGGAATAGACTTTTTCTCTGATTTCAAAAATATATAATATGTTACCCCTACCTTGTACCGTTTTTGAGTTATGAAATGCTGTAAATCTTAGTATTAGTAATTACTGTAAATATGAAATGGTATTTGTAAATCTACATGATACATGATACAGAAATATCTGCGATTATGTTTATTAAAAAAAAACTTACTATTTGAAGAACAACTTTGGATTTAATCCAAACCAATGGTTCAGTAAAACTCAAATTCCAAACCACAAAATTTAATAAAAGTTCCTCAAAAGGACACTTATGATGCGCTACTAGTTTCGGTACAATATTACCATCATCAGGCTACAATATAAAGAAATGATATACTTAATACATGAAGATCTTACAAGATTCTGTTAAAATCACTTAAACAAGAGTAGTTAAGAGATATAAAATGAATGTGAAAGATATTATAGTTAATAATACAAAATTGACAATATTACAATTGTTGATATTAAATTAAAAACTGTTACTATAAATTTAATTTGGATTTAATATTTGAAAAATTTAATAGACGTGATGAAGAGCCCCCATTAAAAAAGTTCAAATTATGCCAAGTTCCACTGCTACATAAACATATTTATATCTATATCATGTATTAGAAGTACCGAACGTTCAATAATTAAACTTGATTGAACCTGATGATGAACGGCCACCAGCAGAACCCAGCAACATTATTAGAGCAGCTGATGTCTTCATAAATTCACCAGAACCTGATGAACTACCACAAGCAGCACCAAGCAACATTATAAATGCAAATGATGTAATGAATGCAAGCTTTATAAATTTGCCAATCAAGTGACATAACCTAAAAATCGCTGAATGATCTACACGACTGCATGCATAAATTCTCATTTCAGCGAATATCAAATGGCTGAAGTAGTATATATTCAATTATCTATTTTTTGTTCACACACTACGTATATATCTGAACAATATTTTCAAACTGAACTAGAACTTCTTCAGTTTGCGTCAATAAAAGCTGAACAGTGGCTCCCAACTTTACTAAGCTGACTATGAATAGCTGAGCTACAGTTGTTCAGATTTCTGTAAAAGCGCTTAACCAGCTCATGTTCAGCCATTTTTAAATAGCTGAACAATGAAATATTTGATGAGTAGAAAAACGCCTTCTCAGCCTGTATTCAGCTAGTAATAAATAGCTGAACAACACCGGATTAAGTAAGCTGAAGAAATGCTTATTCAACCCAAGTTCAGCTACATAAGCATATTGCTGAACAATATCTACTAAGTTGGCTGAAGAGGCACTTATTCAGTATGTAGCTCAGCTTTATGGATGCTGCTGTATAATGGCATCTATATTGTCTGATTCGGCGCTTATTCAGCTCATTATTTAAGTTAGTAGCTTAATCAGTCTTTAACACCATCAATCAACTACTAATCAGCTTATTGTCTGAACAGGCCCAATAAATCATCGTTGGGAAGGAACGAGCGTAGCGACTGCCTTTTTCGCAATAAGTGCGCGAAAGTACTTCACGCACAAGTGTCATACAAAAGTTTATCTACGAGCACATGAAGAAAAAATTTTAAAAATGTGCTCAGAAGGGGTTAAAAAACATAAAAATGAATGTTCTATAAGCAAATATATACAAAACGAATTCTAATAAAATTATTTAAATTCACATTTACTGTAAAATGAGGACAATTATTCAAATTACTAATTATAACATTGGGTAATTTGTCTTTTTTTTAAGTAACAAATATTTTTCACTATATCTGACACTTCTGTCAAATTTACTGTCAGCACAAAAGTTTATACAACAAACGACTAAATTCAAGGCAACTAGATTATCAACATAAGAGTGTTAAAATGAAAACCCCATTTAAAAAGCATTGGTCATTTACGCAAGATTTTTAACGTATGTATTTAACACATTATTTAACACATTTTTTTTGGTTCGTAAATGCCTAATTTTAAAGGTGATCGTAGATAAAAGATAATTTATCAAAGTAAGCTATGGAAATGACAACTAATATGTTGGATAAATGACATTTTTCATATAAAGTAATTAATATGGTTCTCAGTAAAAAAGAAAAAGTCAAAATATATACCTATATAAAACAGAAAACTAAGATTTATTCAAGAGAATTTATAAATAATAACTTATAAAAGATATTCGAGATGTCCACCATTATTGTTAATGCATAATTGATAACACCTTCTTATATTATTTATAATAACATTGCAGATGACTTCATTATTTTCTTTTAGTTTGTTAATAACAAGTTAAATCCTTGCTTTAATCACTTGTATATTATTATTATTAATAAAATCTTCCACCTCTCTGTAAACCATTTTAATTCCTTTATAAGAAAAATGTCAATTATCACATATCAGTAGTTGTCATTTTCATAGCTTACTTTGATAAATTATCTTTTTCATATTTACAGTAATTACTAAAACTCAGATTTTTAACATTTCATAACTAAAAAACGCTACAAGGTAGGGGTAACATATTATATAATTTTGAAATCAGAAAAAAAGTCTATTCAAAAAATGTGAAAACATACAGGGAGTCCCATTTAAAAAAGAACTATTATTTTTTGTATCCCCTTAAATTTGCACGCTACTGAACTTTTGATACAATATTTAAAAAATTCAGCTGTAACCAAACAACTTTTATACAATACTTTTTTTTCTAAAAGTAATAATAACAATGATATGGGGTGGGTAATTTATGATGAATAACCCTGTACATTTGAACTACTCCTGTTTGTACCAGTGTCTTCAATATTTAAAGCGCATACACCGCTTTCATTCATTAATAAATAACAAAAAAAGGATGGGACCTAAGACTGAGCCTTGTAGTACACCACTTAAAAACAATGGAGAGGTTATGCGAGCGGTATATAAGAGATGAAGTTCTAGTTCACAACCCACTTCATCCAAATCAGCATGCATATACTCCGGGAAGGTCCACTGATTCGGCCCTTCACCAAGTGGTTGGCAGAATCGAAAGATCATTGGACAACAAAGAATCCACCCTGGGTATATTCATAGATATCGAGGGAGCGTTTGATAAAACAACCTTTCCAACAATTACCCAACAACTCAACTCCAGGAATGTACCTCTGGTAGTAGGAGAATGGATACTCAAGATGCTCTCTAGTAGAGCAATAAGTATCAATGTAGAAGACATCACAGTAAGAGGACTGGTCATGAGGGGATGTCCACAAGGAGGAGTCTTATCACCCCTTCTGTGGAACATAGTCCTAGACACCCTGATTAATCACCTCAACAACAATGGATTCTACACAATTGCATACGCAGATGACATAGTTATCTTGCAGACTGGCAAATTTGTGAACACACTGTGCGATAGAGCGCAGGATGGGCTTAAATTAATTGAAAAATGGTGTAAGGAACACTCATTGTCGATCAATCCCAGAAAGACTGAGATGGTCCTTTTCACCAGGAAAAGAAGTTTATCGGGTTTGAAACCTCCCGAAATCTTCAAAAGCAAACTAAACTTTTCGGAAGAGGTGAAATACCTTGGTATTACCCTCGACAGGAAACTAACATGGAACTCTCATCTACACAGCAGAGCAAAAAGAGCATATGTGGCATATGAGCAGTGTCGGAGGACAGTGGGACGCACATGGGGTCTGTCGCCCCGTGTGGTCACCTGGATCTATACTGCAATAATAAGACCCATGTTAACGTATGGAGCAATTGCATGGGGACCGAAGGTTCTACAAGCAACGGCCATCCAAAAATTATATCAAATACAGCGAATGGCTTGTTTGAACATCACAGGAGCCATGAGAACAACACCAACTGCAGCAATGGAACTAATTACTGGTCTGACCCCTCTGGACCTACACGTCAAGGAGGTTGCGTTAATGGCCATGGTACGATTGCGCACGGCTGGTGTAAACCCCGAAGTAGGAATGGGCCAATTGAGGTTGAGCCTATGGAAGGAAGAGCTCACTGCGCTACCTCTCCTGCAGGCAGCCAACGATGCAATTGAACCCAGGTTTTTGTTCAACAAACCCTACAAAATTCAAATAAAACAGAACACAGAGCCAGATGCTGCAAATGCAATACGCATATATACAGATGGTTAAAAAATGAAAGAAGGCTCAGGCTGTGGAATTTACTCGAGAGCACTGAGCCTCAAGATTAAGTGGGGAATGGGAAACAATACCAGCGTGGTTCAAACAGAACTGGCTGGTATCTCAATTGCCACAAAAGAACTAACCAGAAGAGGAATTTCTGGCAAAACCATAATAATCTGCACTGATAGTAGACAAGCCCTATTAGCCTTGAACAGACAACGTGTTATATCGAGGCTAGTACTAGAGTGCCACCAAGATTTAGCTGACGTCTCGGCAGATAACAACATTATCCTGAGGTGGGTTAAAGGGCACGACAGGAGTAAAGGAAATCGCATTGCTGATTCTTTAGCCAGGGAAGCCGCTGGACTGAAAATTCTAGGACCCAGTGACACCTACGGCCTAACGACTTCGACAATTGCGGAACTAGCCAAACGTTACACCCATGCTCAATCCCTTAAGAGATGGGATGGAATCAAAGGATGCAGTTTTGCCAGGATCACCCTGGGCGACCCTCGGAAGCTGGCGCCGAAGAAATATTTGGCGATGACCAGGAAAAACCTACGTTTAACAGTAGGATTTCTGACTGGTCACTGTCAACTAAGTAAACACCTCCATACTATGGGGCTAGTGGACACACCTCTATGCAGGATGTGTGAACAGGAAGATGAAACTGTCAGGCATGTCTTATGCGAGTGTCCGGAGTTATCGTCAATAAGAGAGTGTGTGTTCGGTGAGTCTTGGCCTACACCTGCCGATATAAAGGAGATGTCTCCCAGTGACCTGTCCACCTTCCTGAGAAGGACAGGATGGACAATGACCTAGGAGGACAACTCCTCGGGAGGATTTACAATGGGTCACATGTGGCCTAAGTGCTGTGAGCCTACACACTCACCCTCCCTACTCTACAGATACAGATACACCACACCACTACCTACTTGTAGATTTTTTAAATAGATTAAATATGATGAGTTATCCAAATCAAGCATAGTAATGGTACAAAATTACGATTTCACGTTATCAGTTTGTTCATTTTTTTTCAACTCATATATTTTTCAATGTATCTAGATAAATGTCGAGTATACGTGAAAAAATTGACAAAATATATGACAGTCTACCTATTGCGGATGATGATTTATTAAAAAATCCCGAGCAAGTGATCAAAAAAACGGAATGAATGACGTTTGACAATGATTAATCCTTGGTAATTTTAATGAATGATTTGATTTCTATTTTCATTTCGAATAGTCAATTAAAACTGAATATACACCATAAAAAATTAATAAAATATCAAGTATAACATAGGTTTGCAATACTTTGTAAAGTAAAATAATTTAAAATGTCCATTTAATAGAAAATCTGTAGTAAATATTATATTGGCACGCCAGTTTAGATCGCCCTGTACATGTAATGGAACAAACAAGCTGGTATTCGTCCATATCATCCAAAAATACAGGATGGAACACATCTATCTTGTACTGAAAAGGTGCAAATACGCCGAAACCGGCCTATAAGAGATAATGGTTTATTATATCGTGCAGATATCTCAACCCCTTCAACTTAGAAGTGTAATTCAATGTTTGCCGAGGCACATAGCACGAGAAGTAGTTGTTACTTCTTAGTTAACGGTCTCTGTTCTTTGGAAAGTAATTTTCAAAAAAAAACTTTGTGAGTCGTTATAATATTATTGAACTATTATCTTTGAGACGTCTATTGACAATTTTTACAGTAAACTATAGACAACTATTTTAGTTCAGGCAACGAAGACCGGAAAATACCAAATAGCGGAAATAATTCATGTAGAAGCCAATTTTGGCACACTTATAGGGAAAGGTGTCCTTAACAATATACTAAAAGTACTGAGGGGTGGGGGTGAAGCTAAGGGTGGGGGGGTCTCTAAATGTCCCTTTTAACAGTTTTTTGCTAATAACTCGAAAAATAATGCCTCTAGCGAAAGAGTATTTATATACTAAATTAATCTTCATAAAATTCTCTGGCGGAAGATGAGAAGTTGACAAAAAAACGAAGCGAAGCGAAGACAGGTTAAACATGTATTTGAATATTTATTATTTGAATTTATTATTTAAAAATTAAATAATTAATTTTTCAACAATAACAATACGATAATAATACAAAAATTCAAAATTTGTTTGTTAGTTGCAAAATATTGTTCATGGATAAATCAATGCTCGTGTGTATTCGTGTATTTCGAAGTATATTTTGAAATGGGGGCATTGAGAGGGGTGTTGGTGTGCCTATTGTTGTGTGCGTCGTTGGCAGTGTTGTTCCTGTCATTACGTTCGTAATAGATCTATTACCTTTTAACCATATCTATTACCTTATTACGTTTTGATAGCAATCTATAACCTTTTCATTTTCATGAATGATACATGAAGTGATATTATGATTTGGCAGATGAGTGCAATAAAGAACCACTTTTTGCACTAAACATAGTTCAATAAAGTATTGAACCTTGAACGTAAGAAAAATCTGTAAGTCGAAGTGTCAAAATTTTGAACCCTATAAATAATTACCTTTATCCTCTATATATTTGCAAATAAAAAGAAGAAGAACAGTCTATTACCTTTTTTGACAATCTATTACGTTTTTCTGTGGTATTCTGTTACCATAAAATTTTTCTTAGGAACAACGCTGGTCGTTGGAGCCTTAGACGGTAGAGGTGAATTGTTGGGGAAACACTACGGTGAAAATTGTATGGTGGTTTTTGATGGTTATAGTGATGACGACAGCACAAAACGAGCGGAGTAGAAGCGAAGAGGGATCACAAAAACTTCTGTTGACATAAACATTCATGAATGCACGGCCATCACAGTTCAACAGAAGCATTTTCTTGCTAATAAAAGAAACAAAACAAGGCTCCACTTGCTCAGTGAGAAAATGACAGCAGCCGGGATTGAAACAACTATTGCTACAGGGGATGCTGACGGCACAATAGACATGTTGACTGATTTTGAAAAACTGCTTCACGATGTTTCAACGTATATACTTGATTTACAATAAATAAATGTTATTTCTGTTGGAAAAAAGTTTTTAAAGGAAAAATTCAACTTTTATTTCAAATTATGCGTTAAAATGGAATTTGTTACCAGCGAAAAGGGAAATCCCAAGCTATTATTGAATGGTTTTTTGTTTGTCAAAGATAAACAAATCGACACTTAAATATATTGGAAATGTGAATTTTTTTCATTCAAAGAAATGTAAGTCAAGAGTTATAACGGAGCGAAATGAAATCAATAAAGGACCTGTTGGACATAACCATGGTGGAGATGCTGCACGTCTACAAGTTACAAAATTTTTAGACCAAGTACGGGACTCTGCCAAAAACACACTTGATACTCCTCACCGCATAATTTCAACATATTCAACACAAGTCAGTACTCATTCAGTTGGGCGTCTGCCAGAGATTAACAATATAAAACGAACTATTCGAAACATCAGACAAAGAAACGATGGTGCACCTGCTCTTCCTCAATCCAGACGAGATATTATTTTTCCTGACATGTACAAACAAACCTTGAAGAAAGAAGTTTCTCTCCAATTTGATTCTGGGGCCATCGATCCGAGAATTTTAATTTTTGGAACACAGAAGTCCCTTAAACTTCTGGAACAATCAAATCACTTGTTTATGGACGGAACTTTTAAAACAGTGCCCCATTTATTTGGACAATTATATACAATACATGGTTTGAAAGATAATTATTCCATTTCGCTTCTATATGCGCTTCTTCCTTCTAAAGCACAAAGTACCTATATAACATTTCTTCAGGAGATCAAAAATCATGCTAGATTTTGAACAAGCTATGATAAACGCAGTGTCGATTGCTTTTCAAGAAGCCACAATAAGAGGATGTTTTTTTCATTTCTGTCAGTGTGTATATAGAAAAATTCAATCATCTGGCTTAAAACAACGATACGACAACGATGCAGAATTTTCTTTAAAAATAAGGTTGCTAAATGCACTAGATTTTGTTCCCGTACAATTTGTAGAAAAAGCATTTAACGAACTAGACGATGCAGGTCTATTTTCAGAAGAAGTACAACCGGTAGTCGATTATTTCGAAGATACCTGGATAGGACGCTCTGACAGGAGAAACAGGCGACGATCTCCCTCATTTTCTCATCAGATGTGGAACTGTTTCGATGGCGCTATTGCAGGACTACCTAAAACGAATAACGCTGTAGAGGGTTGGCACAGAAGTTTTGAAAGTCAAATTTCGGCCATCCATCCAAGTATCTGGAAATTTGTGGACGCTATCAAAAGATAACATTCCTTAAATGAATTGAAAATCGACCAGTATACTGCAGGAGCACCTACGCCAACTCCAAGAAAAAAGTATGTTGATTGCGCAAAACGAATATTAAATCTGGTAGAAAATTTCGATCCAACCAATATTTTAGATTATCTAAAAGGAATAGCTCATAACTTGAGTTATTAATTTATATTTTATTGTTATTAAAAAAAAATACCAAAAAAAATAAACAAAAAAATTTTAAAAACCGAAAAAAAGAGACAAAAAAAAAATACCAAAAAAGAAAAACAAAACAAAAAAAAACAAAAAATTAAACAAAACTTCTAAACGCGCCTGCTTCACGCTGACAGTCCTAAGCCTGTGCCTAAGTGTGAAGGGAAGTTCTTTAAAAAAGAAAAACAAAAGAAAAACAAAACAAAAAAAAAACAAAAAAAACAAAAAAAACGAAAAATTAAACAAAACTTCTAAACACGCCTGCTTTACGCTGACAGTCCTAAGCCTGTGCCTAAGTGTGAAGGGAAGTTCTTTTTTATTTAAAATTTATTTAACATAATTTTTAACTATTCGTTTCTTACATTTATACTAAAATTTACCACAACATAACTTCTAAGTAGATAACCACAACGTAATAAGATCTGGTGGAGGTTTTTTGTAATAACAATAAAGAATTTTTAACTGAAATTCAGTGTCCTCTTAAATTTAATAAATCTATTCCAGATATTTGATTTCGAAAAATTGATTTCGAACAATTGAGTTTCGAATAATTGATTTTCGAATAATCGGTCATTCGAAAAATTGATTTTCGAACAATTGATTTCGAACAATTGATTTCGAATAATTTACCGGTACCTCCTTTAAAGAGTCCCCGCACTCTTAGCTTCACCCCACCCCTCAGTACTTTTAGTATATTGTTTAAAACACTTTCCCCTACAAGTGTGCCAAAATTGGCTTCTACGTGAATTATTTCCGCTATTTTTCATTCGTTGCTTGGACTATATAGCAAACATTGTTTTAGTTTCGTGAAAATTCTAAGATTTTCAACGTTTTCTGCTTGTTTTTTACATTAAACTGGATGGTTTGGCTACTGATCTATAATCAATCTATCTTGCATTAATGATGTTCTTTAAGCCAAATAGATCACCGTAAATTTGTTTGTCAAATATAAAAAAAATCCATCGATGACGCATATATTGGTAAATATTATAAAGTCTCTAAAACACTCCACGATATCGATGTGAAAAGTTTTTCCATAACATGCCCTTTATATTCATATCTCTTTCAGTGTTTTCGCATTCAAGTCTGTCTTTTATAAAAATGATGAAGTCACTAATAACAGCCACAGCGGTCCGTGAATAGGGGGTGTAAAAAATATGAATAATTATTTGGAAATTCACTGAATTACACTTTCGATTCCAAATTATGATTCTCTTAACGTTCTATGGTATAAAAAGAAATGATCCTAAAATACCAACTGAGAAGGAGCAGAATGTCTTATATACAATATGTCCCAGTCATCAAAGTCATCCAGATCTCTGAATCTAAACATTAAATGGGCGATGGTCTGTAATATCAGCGTTGCTCAAACAGAGCTCATTGCTATCTACATCGCCGCAAAAGAGATTACCAAAAGAAACACCACAGGTAATAAAATTCACATCCTTACGGATAGTAGACAAGCACTACTAGCCCTGAACAGAACACGTATCACATCAGGCCTAGAACTGGAGTGTCACCTGTCCCTGATCGAAGCCTGTAGCAACAACGAAGTCACTCTAGGCTGGATCAAGGGCCACAGTATATCGAAAAGTAACTACATTGCAGACTCACCAGGCAGGAAAGCAACCTCCCAAAAACTCTTAAGAACTGGCACTTTCATTGGTCTATCGGCGTCGGCTATGATTGACGTAATAAAGGAACACTCCCTTGATAAGGTTAAGGGTAGATGGGACGATGCAGAAGGTTGCAGGGTTGCCAAGGAACTGCTAAAGTATCCGGACAGGAAAGTAGCCAAAAAATACGTGACTATGAACAGACAGAACCGGGTATTCTGACCGGTCACTGCCAACTACGAAAACACCTCTACAGACTGGGTCTGTCTGACACTTCACTTTTTAGAGGATGTGAACAGGAAGATGAGACTGTCGAACACATTCTTTGTGAATGTCCGACACTCTCTCAATTTAGGTTTTCTGTATTCGGCGAGTGCAGGCTAACACAAGCCAGCATGAGGGAGCTTACTTCCGGTGACGTTATCGCCTACTTCAAACAAGTAGGCTGGATGACGAGCTAGAAGGAAGTCTGAACCTCAGAAGGATGCACAATGGGCCAATTGTGTCCTAAGTGCTGTGGGGTCACCCACCCTTGAAAATCTTACAGACAGACAGTCATCAAATATCAGATTTTTTAGTCGTATACGAGGTTTCTCAAAAAATATTAGTTTCACTCCAAGAGTGAAGTACCTTTAAATTTGACAATATCGAAAAATGTTACTAAAAAAAAGTTGGATATGTCGAAGCATTAGTATGAGTAAAAATTAAATTTGTTTGTTTCTAACATTAATATGATGTTAATTTTATAACTTAAAATTTGAATGTATTTATTATTCGCAAAAAAATGAATATGCACTTTTTAAATGCAAAATTATTAAAAAACATGGTAAACCTAAAAGATTATCATGTGTTTCATAATCAAAAGAGATAAATGTTCATTCAAAATAGTAAAAAATAAAATAATCTGAAGTTCCAATTTAAATGAATGTAATTACATATTTAATCGTAGTTTTTAATTCTGATCAACTTTTTACATAACATTTTTCAATATTGTCAAATTTAAAGGTACTTTACTCTTGAGTGAAACTAATATTTTTTAACAAACCTCGTATATACGACTAAAAAATTTGATACTTGATGACTGTATTCTAGGTTTTAGATAATGCAGAACTTTTTATGAGGAATAACTTTTTTTCTAAAAATTAATAATAAAAAAGTTTTCCATATAATTCCAATTTAGTGGGACATATTGTACCGGGTGGTCCAATAAGCCGATCTCTCGGCTATATATCAGAAACTATTCATGTTATAACTTTAGGAGAAAAAATTCCTTAGGAAAAGTGGACAAGAGAAATTGCTGGAAATTACTTTCAAGTTCATAGGTTAACCGATAGGGGGCGTAACCTGTAAAGAAAAATTCAAAAACCAGTTTTTTGTGAAATATGCCCAAGTGTTAAATAAGTAAACTAAAAAATGGCCTAAATTTCGCACAAATTTGTTCAAGTACTTTTTATTCTATTTTTCCAAATAAGGGGTGGGGGGAAGTGGGAAAGTGTTTGTGGATAAATACCTATAACTTTGGTTTGAATCAACCGATTTTAACGAAATTAGTGTCAGTAGAAAGAGTGTAGATAGATTAATTACATCTACTATAAAACAATGGAATTTAGTTTCAGTTGTCATAGGTAGAGGGTACTTTCGAATGAAAAAAACTAAAATTTGTTTTCCTCAAGAATGTTTAATGAAAACACCTAATTATTGTGAATTATAATGGGACTGGATTAAATTCTCTACAAAATGGCGCAAACCGCATGTTGATAGCTTTTGTCGAACTGGAGATAAATAAAAACGCATAAACATAAGTAAGTATAGTATTGACTCACTCTGTATTATAACTTAAGATTAAATATGTATAAGAAAAATCATACATAAATTTCGATCATTAAGACTAAATGTCCAATTAAATGCTGCTTCAATCTCAGGTTACTGCAATTGTTAAATCTGCTAGAAGAACAACCGCATATCATGTCAAAAATTTTGTGGGCAGACGAGGCTATGCTTAATAGTGGGGGTGGTGTTAATCTGCATAATAAGCATTACTGGTCTGAAGAAAATGCGCACTGGGTAGAGGAAGTGCAGCTTCAAGGTAGATGGAGTCCTAATGTTTGGTGTGGTATAGTTGACGGAAAGATCGCAGGTTCATATTTCTTGGAACTTCAAATGGCGATACATATTTGGATTTTCTGGATAATTGGTTGTCTGTTTTATTGAAAGATATTTCCTTACAAATATGAGGTATAATATTACAGCATGACGTGTATCCTGCGCACTTTTCCAGACGAGTTAGAGATTATTGGAATGTAAGCTATCCAAATGGATGGATTGGAAGGGTAAGTATATTTTCAGGGCCAGCTAGATCTCCAGACTAAGCATGTCTGAACTTTTATCTGTGGGGAAGATTGAAGGACACCAACGACGCGAGACGACATGCAACAGCGCATTAGAATCGCAACAGATATGTCAAAGCGTGCTAGATTACGTATTTGTGTATAAAACGATGAAAAACAATTTGAACATTCAATTGGACATCAAGCTTCAATGACTAAGATATCTGTATGATCTTTCTTTCCCATATTTAATTTTAAGTTATAATACAGGGTGTCAATACTATACTCACTTATGTTTTTGCGTTTTTATTTATATCTCGAGTTCGACAAAAGCTACCAACATTCTTTTTGCGCCATTTTGTTGAGAATTTAATCCAGTTCCATTATAATTTACAATAATTAGGTGTTTCCATTAAACATTTTTTAAGAAAACAAATTTTAATTTTTTTCATTCGAAAGTACCCTCTACCTATGACAATTAAAACTAAATGCCATTGTTTTATAGTAGATGTAATTAATTCATCTACACTCTTTCTATTGACACTAATTTCGTTGAAATCGGTTGATTCAAACCAAAGTTATACGTATTTATCCACAAACACTTTCCCACTTTCCCCCACCCTTTATTTGGAAAAATAGAATAAAACTTAATTAAACAAATTTGTGCGAAATTTAGTCCTTTTTTTAGTTTACTTATTTAACACTGGGTATAATTGGGCATATTTCACAAAAAACTGGTTTTAAATTTTTTCTTCACAGGTTACGCCCCCTATCGGTTAACCTAGAAACTTTAAAGTAATTTCCAACAATTTCTCTTGTCCACTTTTCCCAAGGAATTTTTTTCCTAAAGTAATAACATGAATAGTTTCTGAAATATAGCCGAGAGATCGGCTTATTGGACCACCCGGTATATACATATCTTCTGAAAACGTAAAATAGGTGAAAATTTACATAAAATCGATTACAGTCATCTCGGTTATTACGTCCCGACAATTATACGGAATAGTTCCACAATAATCTTTTATGTTAACGACTCAATTTATTTAGACAATGCGCCAGAACGTTTTAATAATATTTATTTGTAAGAAGTAAGCTTACCTTCTAATTGGAAAATTATCTTATCTAATTTCCTTTCTCTCGGTAAAACTAAAATTTGAATATTCCACAATGCAATAAATTATAAATATATTATGAATAAATCTATGCAGGATGTGTGAACAGGAAGATGTAACTGTCAGGCATTAGGCCAGACGATAGGGTTAACAACTACAAGTAATTAACAATACGGCTGATTTTTTTTTCATAAGTAACTTAAAGTATGAAGATTAATATAAAAAAAAGTTTACCAGTCTATCGATTTCCCAAATTAGAGAAAAAAAATCAAAAAACTTTTTTTTTGAAATTTTTCAATATTTTGCGCTGGGAGAAAGGTAGAGAAAAATACCACCGTGTAGGGGGAGTGTTTTGTAGCAAAAAAGATATTTTGCGTTTCTTTCATCCGAGTAATGGTTTGTCCGGAAAAAATTCGGTTAGCTAAGAATGTGTTCCGCATCCGCGCGACTCTATTTTCTGGAGCGTGGCGGAGTACATTATAAACTATTGTACTGTTATAATGCAGATATCAATAATTGTAATACGGCGTTTTGAAGAGGAAAGCGTCGATTTTAAGATGGCATTTTTTTGTCATAGCACATAATCATTTTTAGCAAATTACTCTTATATAATATAAATATTATATTCTAATAAAAAACCAAGTATCTCAATAAAAAATATATTATATAATTAGGAGGCATTGAAACAATATTTCGAAGGATGGAAACTGTTATTTAGGAAATCTGTTCCATAGATTAAATTTACGGATAATTAATTTTTCCTAATTACGAAATACGGCACTGTAAATTTTAGGAATCTTGAATGTATATATTAAATAATGTAACTTTGATAAAACTGGAGTAATCTTGATAGGGTTTGCGTAGAAATGCTGGGGAAACTTCTAAGATCAAGAATATATTATCACAAAATTAATTAATTTTCATACATTTTTGGATTCAATGATTTTTTGTAATATAAGCAAAAATAGCAATTTTTATAGATTCGGGTAGGAATCTTCTTTATCTTTTCAAAATAAAATTTGATACTTATGTAATATAAAGATTAATATTCAACGAACAAAATGTATAATAGTGAAAATGTATAAAAGATGATTAATATAATATAATTTTAAGATATAATTTTTTTCATACCTTTTTCCAATAAAAATATGTAGAAATTAATTTATCACCTTTTATTTATTATTTACAACCTTAACTCTCACCAAATATTGAAAAAAAAATCTGATTGAATATTTATAATGGGATAACGCATGGGACCTTTTTATTGCAAAACACTTCCCCTACACGGTGGTATTTTTTATTCTTCTCCACCTTCCTCCCAGCGTGAAATATTGAAAAATTTCGATTTTTTTTTTCTAATTTGGAAATCGATAGACTGGTAAACTTTTCTTTATATTAATCTACATACTTCAAGGTAAAAAATCAGCCGTATTGCTAGTTACTTGTACTTTTGGTCTAAAATGACCCATACCGACTGGCCTAAATGTCTTAAGGCTCGCGCGCACTTACCGGCAACAGCCGGAAACGGAACGGGCCACAGCGGCCGGCAATTTTACCTGGGTATCGCGCACTAGTCGGTAAAACAGCAAACACTTCTCTTAACCACGACGGAATGCAACTTACTACCGGCACATCGCTTTTCCTCCTTTCCATTTTCAAAAATTAAAAATTAAAAATAAAAAAAAAACCTTCTCCTAACTTATTTAAAGGGATACCGCCATAACGCGAAATTCCAGGTTTCAAAGAAAATTTGCCAAAATAAAAAAAGAAAATAATTGTATCTATTTATTTATCTATTTAAATACAGTGCCGACACGCCGCAAGCCGCCAAAGTCTCCAATCCGCGAAATCCCCTTTATTTTAAAAATTAGTAAATAAATGTTTTAATATGCAACTTAAGAAAGTTCCCACTTGTAGATACGCCCGACAAAAAAACGCCGCCTCTTGTCGCAGATATTTTTTTCTCTACTTACCACCGTCCGCCACCCGTCGCCTGTCAGTCGCATTGCCATAAACGGGATAACAACAAATTATGCTTTTATTTAAATTGAAGAAAAATCTACTCAACCTAACCTAATCAAAGTGGTTGAGTAGAGTGTTTATTCGGGAATATTATTTAAATGGGTGCATGAATCCGTATTTTTTTTTTATTTTCTGATTTTAGTAATTTTTGTTAACACATCATACAATTCCGGGTAGGTACCCGCTAACAAAAATATAAATTTTTCGTCATCGATTTTTTCCGTTTCGTCTTCCAAAATCAGCGCGCACTTCTTCACTTCTTCGCGCTGTTTCGTTTGAATACCAGGTAAAGATAAATTCGTGGTCCGTAGCGGTCCGGGCTGTTGCCGGCAGAGCTGGTCTAGTGCGCGCGAGCCTTTATGCGAGTGTCCGGAGTTATCGTCGATGAAAGAGTGTGTGTTCGGTAAGTCTTGGTCTACACCTGCCGATATAAGGGAGATGTCTCCTAGTGATCTGTCCACCTTCCTGGGAAGGACAGGATAGACAATAACCTAGGAGGACAACTCCTCGGGAGGATGTACAATGGGTCACATGGAGCATAAGTGCTGTGAGCCTATACTACACACCCTCCCTTCTCTACAGATACAAAATGCAATAAATGCAATCAATATCTTATTCTCCAAGTATAACATACTGAGTTCCCTAAAGTGACTGAAAGTTTCACAACTCCGCCTATGTCGTATCATTACATGTTAACTACTATTTAGGTCTAAGTTTTCATTTTGTATGTTGTTGCCATTCATATCCCGAGCTTTCTGGTTTTCAAATTAAGTTACAAGAATGTACCATGGTCGGGGAGTTGGAGTTTTGAGTTAGTAGTTCTCTGTTCGCATCAACCACAACCACTGGAGTTGTAAATGAAAAATTCAGTCAAGCACGAAATAAAGAGAGCTGATTTACTTGTTACTTTGAATGAGTGTCTAGTTTTTAGATTCTCCGGAGGAAATGGTGATAATTCGAAAAAATGAAAAATGCATTTCTCTTGGAATATGCTTTGAAAACAATATTGTTTTTCACTACTAACTGTGAAGATGACAATTATTGCTTCTTCTAGCAAGCTAAGAAGTTGAATTTCTCTATTAGTGGTTATTAATTTTCTATCATTAACCTAGGTCTATAATAGACCAATTCAAATATTTTGAGAATTCAGGGATAGTAGCTCAACAAAAACTTGTGCAACATAATTTTGTATACCCAAGAGATTTTCTTGCTGCTTGAAATTACCCATCAAGATAAAATTATTTGAATAAAAATGCCATTAGTTTAAAATTCGCGCTCAACCAAAAATGACTGATGACATAACGAGTACCTTCATAATATGTTCGTTCCAACCAAGGATGTTAAATGAGAATAGGATGGATTAATCCCATAAGAGCAACGCTAGCCATTTGGGTAACCAGTGACGTCACAGCAACGTTCTTTTGTCCACATCGATGTTCCATCAACTATATGTTTATCTTCTCTTTCTATGTGTATTAAACAAAGACAGATTTTGAACTGTATTGTAATAAGTGTAACTATTGATAATTGCAACAGCTGTTTCGATGAAACTCGTGTTGCCACACTTGCTGCACGTTGTTGTTGATAAAGTTGTGTATTTCCTCATTTTTTGCGTTGATTGATTATTATTATTATTAGTATTATTTAGTTAGTAATTATTGGTGAGTTATTTAGTCCAAGATGCCTGAAATACGTTGCGCTATAGCAGGGTGTAACACTAGTTTTGTAGATTGTAAAAAAACTGGAAGTCTTAAGTTTTTTTGCGGTTTCCATCACATAAAGATTTTGTGTCATCTACAATACGAGAAGAATGGATAAAAAGTTCGTCACAAATCAAAAACGTTCAACGCTGAAAATCATAGAGTGTGCTTCGTTCATTTTACTGAGACCGACTTTGAACGGGATTTAGAGAATGAACTCTTAGGTAAGCGTAAAAAAGTTTCTTAATTATTTTATATTCTTTCTGTAATGTCCTAACTGTGCCCTAATAGCATATTCTGCAACAATCATGTAATAATAACCATTACATTACAGTTGCAGACGCTATTTTCTTTACGACCAAGAAACAGTATAATTTCAGGAGGTGTAGACAAAAAATAACTATTGGTCAGCTTGGAGATTATAACAATCAATATGTTTCTATTGGTCAATTTTTTTGTATCGTTATGAAAAATAGTTCAGGAATGACAAAACTAAAAATCTATTCTAGTACGGGAGTACAGAAATATGTTATGAATTTGAGAGGTTTAGATTTTTGTTTTCGTAAACACTGAAAACTATCAGAATCTATTGAAAAATTGTAACACATAGAAGTTCTTTCTTGAATGTTTAAGAAAAACAATTATTTCTTTTTTTATTTTCAGGAAAACTATTGGAAAAAATTTAAAAAAAGACCGCAGTCCCTACATTGTGCTTACCAATAAATTTTCCGAGTACTTCAAATGCGACTCCAATGCCTCCCTTGGTAGAATCCAGTAACATACCTTTTGAAGAACATTCTGAAGCACCTGATTATAAAACGCAGTATGAAGAACTTTCTGTCAAATATGGAACTTTAAACCAAAGGTTTTTGGAGCATAAGAAAAAGTCTTTATTGAGAATTAAAAAAATGAATGATACCATAAAGTGTTGGAAGAATAAATCTTTTTCTAACAAGTCTGTGAACAGAAAAGATATTGCAACAATGAATTTTTGAAACCTCCAGACCGAAGAAACTAAAAAAATACATTAAAAAGAAAATCTGCCGAAAAGTCAGATCCTCAAAGGGCAAAGATGAGGAAACTCATAAAAATATAAAAAATATATTGCCAATTAAATATTTCTTTTGTATGAATAGTTTTTGTTTTATTTGCGCATGTTCTTCAACTAAATAAAACATAAAATATATTATCTATATAGTGTTTATATTATTTTATGTAAAAATACCAGTTTTGTCCTGTAATAATTGCAGATTAATAAACATGAGTATAAAATTGAATCAGCCATTTCAAAAACCTCATTAATCACACAATTAGAGTTTTTTTAGGAATCAATAAAAGCTATTTCATGCACCAACAAAGGACTTTTTTACTCTAAATTTAGTACCTATTTGAGTTGCAAAAAATTAAAATATTGAATAACCTAAACAGTTTATAAATAGTAATAATGAAAGAAACCTAAAAAGCTGATTATGACATGTTGTTTTAGCAAGAAATAGGGTAAGTGGAACATAATTTAACATAGTAATCATTTTTTTATTGCTTATTGAAAATTACACTTAAAAATTAACTTATTAAAATTTCACATGTATTAATTTGTCATGTTATAATATCTCGGTGCGTAAACATATTATCCATCATTCTAATCTGGATTATCTTAAACATTTGCAGTTGGCCAACTAAAAATGCTGTTACATAATGGCTTATGCTTTTCCAGAATACTATCCCCTGAACTTGATTTTAAATCGCCCGATTAATTATTATTATTCAAAGTAAAAGGAATATGTCTTTTGACTTACATGATTTATACCCAGAATACGCATCTACCTTAAAGAAATGATTTTAAAAAAACATGTTGAAAAAATGTGACTTAGAAAGTTTTGCTTATATATTAAATACTTTATTTTTCTGTTATTAAAATTTAAAAAATAAATAAATAACAACACGAATTTCACACTTTCATAATTCGCGCAAGGCGACGCGCGCATGGGTAACCAGTGACGTCATCAAACTCGGCTGACACTTTTCAGTTTTTAATCAATCCTATTCTCATCTAACATCCTTGGTTCCAACCACCAGTAATTTACAGTAATATTACTAATACACATGCGCAGTTGAAAAGAATAGTTCCAACCACATGAAATTACTGGTTCAGAACTCTCGATTACTAACAGTTCTCTGTTCCATCCCGTTAACGGACCAGTAAAATTACCGTTCAAACGATTCTTGCTTGATAGCGAGTATCGATAGTTCTGAAATTAAGAAACATGCGCAATGGCAACATTTCTATATTAAACTGTCAAATTTGTTTTTATGGAATGTGTAAATAGGATATGAAAGTGAGTTTTTAGTTTTTGAACTGTTTTGAAAATAGTGTGCACCGTTTCTTACTGACTGTTTCTTTGTGCAGTCGTTGATAAAAAGAAAAAGGGAAGAATGGAGTCCAAAACCATATTATATTCTGCAGAATTGCTTCTACTTATGATATAAATGAAAAATGGTCGTAATAGAACATTTATATTACAATTTTGCCATTTACCTACATAATTATCAAGGTTACAAATACTTCTATTATTGTGATATTTTGATATAGGTGATACTATCAGTATTAAGTTTCACTAATTTGATATTTTTAGGTTGAAAGTGTCCCTTTTGTTTTTTATAAGTTCGTTGTATTTATTTTTATGTATTTTCAAGCCTGAAGGCATTATAATTACAAATAAAATGTCTTGTTTTTATACTTTCATTTTCTGATTAATGTTAATGCAATAAAATATATTCTCAATTATATTAAAATCAAGTTCATGGTAAAGTGGGTGGAAACTTACTCGTGAAAAAAGCTACACACAATTTTCAGAGACATCTGTAATTGTCATGAGCTATGATTGCATATATAGTCAAGATTGTTTCTCAAAGATGGCGCTGCTTTCGTAAATAACTAAAATTTTACGTTGGTAGCACACATGAAATGGTAAAATTGGTAAGATTTTCTGAGCTGTCAGCTGTTTTATGAGCTGTTTGTCTATATGTCGGCCATTGCTTCTATTATACTTGGGGTTGTTTATAAACACGTGTTTGTCTGTACTAAGTTGTTTCATTTTGTTTTTGTGTTTTTGACTACAATTATAAAATGGGATTTGTTCGTTGTTGTGTTCCATAGTGTTTTAAATATTTACAAGCATCATATTACTGCGGATGAAAGAAACTTAAAAACTGTGCACCTCCTACTTAACATTTAGTGTGGATTTATGCAGACACGATTAACAATTATCAATTAGCAATTAACGATTAACAATTATCAATTAACAATTAGTAAAACTGCCATCGTTTATGCAGACACAATTATAAATTAGGAGAAAATAGTAAGCATGCGCACAAGCCCGAGATTCTAGTTACAATAACCCTACATTTTCATGTCTATTTGTGCATTGGAACAATTTTGGAGGTGTATAGTAGAATTGAAGACATTTTTTCTTTTATTAGTACAATTTTAAAATAAACAAACACATAACATAGCCCTAAGGACCCTAAGTCAACCGCTTTTCTATGAAAAAAGTAAGGATCTGCGTACTATCTGCGCACTGGATGAAAATTCGGTACAATTAATTTAAGAAGTTAAAAGTTGACCAACTTCGCAATTGTTAATCGATAAATGATAATTGTTAATTGTGTGCGTAAACGGAGTCATAGTGAAATGAGTAGTTCAACTTATAATTGATAATTGTTAATTGTTAAATGCTAATTGATAATTGTTAATCGTGTCTGCATAAATCCACACTTACCTGGTGAATTTTTTCGTCTTATTTCATTAGAATTGGAATAACGTAGGTATTTTTTAATTTCCGCAGAATTTAATGGAGATAACAATAAAGAAATTTGTTTTGCATTTCCCACCAGGCTGTTATCGAAACTCCACCAAAAATAAGAGGTAATTACTATTAATTTTTTCAACGTACAATTACTTATGTTGTAGAAATCGTTTATTTATTGATAAAATAAAGAGTGTTCTTTTTTAATATCTTGTTTTATTCATTAACCACAAGGTATTTGAAACTCTTTCAAGTCAGAAGTAACAATTTTAGGTTATTGCCATTTCACCACTTTCAAAGTATTTTCTACTTTGGAAATGCATTAAGTGCCAAAAACCTGAAATTGTTACTTCTGACTTAAAAGGTTTCAAAACAGGATTTTGAAAAAATGGAATGGACAGGAGTTTTAAATTTACCGCCTTTGAAATTGATAGATTTCTGCTCAATTTTCTCTCTTAATATATCATGACAACTACAGATGGCAGCACATTTGATGAAGCCAAAAAATTCATTAGAGAGGGCAGTCTTTTGGTTATATGTGGTCTGTGAGCATCCCTAATAATTACTAAACTAGTTCAAAATACGTTCCAACCGTTTGGTAACAGATTACCAGTAATTTTACTAATTTCTCTGACGCATGCGCATTAAATAGTTCAATTACTGGTCACGTACGATAACAGAATTGCTGGTTGGGACGAACCTCATATATATCGAAAATTGACAGTGTACTTGTCAATCAGACGACAAGGTAAGCGCTTCTCGTGGTGCGTTTGTGAATTATTTTTAATTTTTGTCTTAAATTTGGTCTTCACCACCTTGGTGTATAATCAGGGACGTATATAAAGGGGGGGGGGGTTTGGGGGTTCCAACCCTCCCCATAGAAAATACAATAAAGGTACAATAATTTTTTATCAGCATACTGCCGCAATATGAGTATTAATCGGGATGTGGCAATAGAAATAGATTCCTCAACAATTGTGAATAATTTAGCTGAAGAGGATAAATTTACTTTTGTGAGATTCATTTTCTGTTTTAATAAAAGCTTCAATTTTCAATCATCTACCACTTTTTAAAATAGGTGCTCCCAAATTAATATACAGGTAACATCTCGGCTGGTATGGGAATGCGGCGAAGAACTTAGAAGACTGGCGACTCGGAACAGTGTAACACTGGAGTGTGTCCTAGGTCACAAAGGAATCGCAGGCAATGAAAAAGCTGACGAACTTGCAAGAGCAGGATCGTCAACACTAATGAACGGATCCGAACCATCTGTGGGCATCCCCAGATGCTCCACTAGGTCATGGTTAAAAGGGTGGGTAAAAGAACAACACAAAAAACACTCGAAGAATAGGCCCAGGCAAACACATGGAAAGAAATGTATGTAAGAATCATCAGAAAAAGTAGCAAAAGAACTGCTCTCAATGAGCAGGAACAAACTACGCACCATAACGGGGCTTCTTACGGGACACTTTCCCACAAAGGAGCACCTGAACAAAATAGGGCTGTATAACGGAGACCTCACATTCAGGAGATGCAAAAAGGACACTGAAACAACTCTGCACATATTATGCAGCTGTGAAACGCTGGACCACAGGAGGCAAAAGCTAAATGGAAGACCCCAAATGACTCCAGAAGACTTCTACAACCAACCAGTAAAGAACCTGTATAAGCTAATACAGGGAACGGATTGGCTGGAATAGGCTGTAGTCAGAATGTTAGGAGATACCAAAATAAGCCCAAGAGGCTGAGGTGGTGCCGGCGAAGGGACGGCTCCTTTAAAAAATATATATACATGGTTATAACCACTTCAGCAGAAGGGGGCAAAACGAAAAATGATGTTTAAAAATACTTTTAGATGTAGCCAAGTCAAACAAATAATTGAAAAAAACTCAACATTATTTCTTGAACTTCGAAAATTGCTTTAGGTCGTGGCACTCGATTTTTTTGCCTTAGGTGGCGCCTTCAATAAAGCTTACCCCTTCTAAACCTATCAGATGAAAAAAACCCCTCCCCATGTAAAAGCTATAGCTACGTGACTGTGTATAATGGCACTATTATGCCTATTATCCGATAAGCCCTTATTTTTCTTTATGAATTTTGTTGCGTGACCTTTTACTAATACTGCAAATAAATTCACGATTATCAAACTTGATAATCCTTTGCTATACAAATAGCCAACAGTAAAAGAATGTATCAATTCGACCAACTTCTGCTACCACGCAAAAAGTACTAAAAACTTTATTTTAAGAATCAGGACTTTTGTCCGGCCATCTGATCACTTTCATCGCAAACAAAACTTTGGTGAAACTTTTATTGAAATAAAGATAAAAGTCTAGTAATAAATACAAGACATTGCCTAGGCATTGTATACTTTTTGTATACATGGAAAGTTTGGACAACTGTTATAGGCCAGTCGGTAGGTATGGGTTATTTTAGACCAAAAGTACAAGTAATTAGCAGTACGGCTGATTTTTTTTATAAGTACCTTGAAGTATGTAGATTAATATAAAAAAAAGTTTACCAGTCTATCGATTTCCCAAATTATAAAAAAAATTAAAAACTTTTTTTTTGAAATTTTTCAATATTTCACGCTGGGAGGAAGATGGAGAAGAATAAAAAATACCACCGTGTAGGGAAAGTGTTTTGCAATAAAAAAGGTCCCATGCGTTTTTTTCGTCCGATCAATGGTTTGTTCGTAAAAAAATCGGTAAACTAAGTATGTGTTCCGCATCCGCGCGACTCTGCTGCACGGCGGAAATAGTATATTAAGTATCAAGAACGGTAAGGGTTGTTTACCGGTCGATAGCAATGTTTGGAGACCGGTATTACCCTTAACGTTCGAAATGCTTATACCATTTTTTGCGCGATCGTATTGAAATATTCGAATTTCGAATAAAATAATTTAAATTTCTTCGAAATGAACTAAATGTCAAAAGTGACATTTATACTTCTCGATCAGTTTAAGATATAATTTGCATTTTGGTGAAATTGTTTTCATGCTATTTATTACTTTTTATATTGTTCTGTTCGATTCTGTTAATTAAAAAATATCAATCTTCTTATTTTTTTGTTTCTCTTGTGTAATGAATGAAGTAATATATTATTTAGGACCACTTAAATGTATGTAGGGCTAAGACGTAGCTCACTTACCGACGTCTGAACGGTACGTAAATCACTTACCGATGTGTTAGACTTAGAAACCAGTAAACACAACCTAAACAAAAAAGATCGATCGCGCAAAAGAAATATAAATATTCAATCAGAATTTATTTTCAATCTTTGGTAAGAGTTGAGGTTATAATAATAAATTAATTTTTACATATTTTTATTGGAAAAAGGTATGAAAAAAATTATATCTTGAAATTATACATTAATCATCTTTTATACATTTTCACCATATACATTTTGTTCGTTATATTAATCTTTATACTACATGAGTATAAAATTTTATTTTAAAAATTAAAGAAGATTCCTACCCGAATCTATAAAAATTGCTATTTTCACTTAAAATACAAAAAATCAGTGAATCCAAAAATGTATGTAAATTAATTAAGGTTGTAACTATATATTCTTGATTCCCCTTGTTTCCCAACATTTCTACGCAAAAACCATTAAAATTACTCCAGTTTTATCAAAGTTACAGTATTCAATATATATATTTTCTTGTAAATTCAAGATTCCTAAAATTTACAAAATAATGAAAAGTGTCGTATTTCGTAATTAGGAAAAATTAATTATCCGTAAATTTTATCAACAGTAAAAACACAAGAGCTTTTTTTATCGGATGAATTTCTCTTTTTGCAACGAAACAGTTTTGCCAATCACTAATTTTACGAGAAAAACTGACGGTGGAGCGATTTTATCTAATGTCAGTTTTTCGAGCAAATTTAGTGATTGGCAAAACTTTGAGTTAAAGAGAAATTTATCTGATGAAAGAAAAGCTCGAGTGTTTTTTTGACAAGATAGATTAACGACAGAATATTGAAATTATAAGTAACCAAACCTGCGACTCATTGTCATTGTGTAAAAGTGTCGTCCGCTTACTAGATATTGAGGAAGAACAGTTTTTATCGCGATAAAAAAGGTTGCATCTTTTTTATCGATGTCAAAGTGACAATAACATTTCCAGGTTTATGACATTTTAACATTGGAGTTAATTTATCAGTAGTAATATCCCAAGGACATTGATAATTGTTCGAAAACATTTTATGACAGATTTCAAAAGCTTGTTGCCTACAAGCAACAAGCTTGAGAAAGTTGTCAAAATTTTTTTGAGAATTTATCAATGTCCGAGGGCTATTCGGATAGAAAATTATTTGCTAATTATACCTAGTATTACAACCAAATCGTGACATTTCGAAATATTAAATATTTGAAACTTCAAAATCGAAATAAATCAATATGTATCCATAGCAACGTGAAAATAGCCCATGGTCTGTTATCAGTGAAATGTTGACATGATTGGGTGAAATTGTTCATATGATTAAAAATGAGGAAATTTGATTGGTTCTTGGAACTGTCAAAAAATTTTCTATGGAACAGACCTCCTAAATAACAGTTTCCATACGTCCAAAAATTGTTTCAATTCCATTATCTTCATTATAATGTACTCCGCCGCACTTCAGAAAATAGAGTCACGCGGATGCGGAACACATACTTAGTTTACCGAATTTTTTACGGACAAACCATTGCTCGGACCAAAGAAACGCAAAAAACCTTTTTTGTTGGAAAACACTCCCTCTACACGGTGGTATTTTTTATTTTTCTCTACCTTCCTCCCAGTGCGAAATATTGAAAATTTCGGAAAAAAAAAAGTTTTTTTATTTTTGGAACGAAGTTCCTTATCGCGCGTTATGAAAGGAGGCTAGAAGGATAAAATTCTTACGAAAAGTGGGGACCCGACACTTTTTGATATAGGAAGCTATTGTAAGATGTGCGGCGTCGCATGTTTCTCTGTCTCGCTTTGAACAGTGTGGTGTCGCGACGATTATTTTTGTTGAGTGTATACAGGTTTTTTGTAAAGAGATTATATACAGATAATAATAATAATAATAAATTCTTTTTTGTATTTTTAGCAAGTACGCACTATAACCTCTCTTTATTATTGTGCTAACCAAGTCATACGCATTATAATCTCCACATTTTGTGTGTTTAGCAAGTGTACGCGTCATAATTTTAATAAATTCAAAAACAAATTATATTTTTTTAATATTACAATTTCAGAACGTATGTATTTAGCAAGCCGTGCGTGTACTAACCTATACGCTGTTGTGTTTACGAAGTCGAGAGAGTGTATATATATAAACTCTGTTGTGTTTACCAAGTCCCGCGCATCTATGACGTGTATGAAAGAATAGACAGAGTACATATATATATGTATATATATATATATATAAATGTTTCGGTGTGTGTATGTATATGTACAATTCCTTCACTAATTAATCGAAAGGAACTTCGTTCCATCCGGGTGTCCCTTGACACCTCTCAAGTTTTTTTCTTCTAATTTGGGAAATCGATAGACTGGTAAACTTTTTTTATATTAGTCTACATACCTTAAGGTACTTATGAAAAAAAAATCAGCCGTATTGCTAATTACTTGTAGTTGTTACCCCTATCGTCTGGCCTATTAAGATTGAAACCATTTACCATATTTATTAAGGCTCTTCTTTATTTTCACTCTTATCAAAGTAGATCTACCTACTGAAATTCCATTCAATAAATATGTTGAAAAGGTGGTTCATATTTCTCTCGCCTTTAAATTCAAACTGTCTATTTAAATTATTTCAAACTATAAGTAAAAGATTTGGCAAATGTTCACCAATTTTGGCTTCAACTCAATTCCAATTCTAAAAATAACCTCAAAAATATTATCATGTGATATTTATCAATAAATAGGTCAAAAAACTGGCGCAGTCAATAGGATTTCACACATCCTTTTAATATCGTTAACCACCTTTACGTATCTCAACAAAGAAAATATTTCTAAAAAATTTCTCCAAAACACCACAACTTGCACCAATCACATCTCACGCATACCTGTCACTCTGTATTTCCTAGTATGCAGTTGCACCGGACTGTATCTGAAATAATCGTAAGCGTGATACATCCCAGCGGCCTTTGCCGCTTTTATATGGTCCCGAGCGCGCGTAACTCCCAAACTTCCAATTCGCAACTCCCAGCTCCCCGTAGCCGATTCAGAAGTTAACTGCAGAGCAGCGGATGCTGAACGACGATCGATTCGATTCGTCTCGACGACGGAACTTCCCGAAAGCAGCCAAAGACGTAACACAAACTGTCACTTATAGAGGAGTTGAATTAAATTTTGTAAGAGTAGAGAAAAATTGAAGTTTCATTACAGTAATATGAATAAATTTGAAAATAATAACTTTTAAAATAAGTAAATTTATGAATTCACTAAAATTTAATTTATTTATTTTGGAAAATGACAAGATGGTGCATCCCCACTCTCTGCACGTGAAGTTCGCGAGTTATTAAGCCACATTAAAGGTGGATTGGTAAACTAGAGCCAATAGAGTGGCACTCAAGATTTCCAAATCTTTAACTCTGTAGATTTGCTTATAGTCAAGATAAAAAGTATTATTTATAATTATAATTTCCAAAAATTTGATCATTTAATAGGCTATTGCAGAATACATTATTAAAAGACCTTCCAAATGAGACAAATGATAGATGACATAGGACAGAAGACAGATGACATATAAGACATATTTCTAGCAAAAAATCAGTGTTCACAAAATAATAACAAATATTACCCCTAAACATCAAATTACAACTTATAAAACATTGTTGCAAACAGTTTAGTGTTGAAATAAATATTATGGCTCATGCAACCATCGTACGCTACTGAAAATAAGTGGGAGTTCTTCCCTCTACGAAGGTGACGAACAGATTTGAAGTAGGCTGTATACATTAATTCCTGACAATGTTCAACAGGTCAGTTATTGTTTGAAAAGGGGGATGCAAAATACTCATTATGTGCTCTGTCAATATCAAAATTCAGGGTATAGAGGTATATCTCTTTTACGTTTCACGAAACAAATAGAAATTTTCAATTTCAGTAGACTCCGAGAAAAAGAGAAGATCTGACCATTGGAAAGATCTAGTAGGGCTTATACAATCAAATACTCTTCTGAGTGACTGCAAGTTGAGATCAAATGAATGCATAAGTCAAAGTAAAACTGCGCTAAGAGTTTTAACAGGGATTCTAACGGGACATTGTCGCCTGAATGGACACCTGAAACAGCTCAAAATAGTGGAGGAGGAATGCAGATTTTGTGGCATGGAAGAAGAAACCTCCATCCACATACTTTCCAGCTACACAGCACTTCAGAATCCTAGAGCACAGCACCTGGGAGATTACTGGATAGGAGAGGAACATTTACCCAAGTTGAAGCCTGCAGACATCCTAAAGTAACACCTGGAAATAGGACTGAAGGATCTACTAGTTTCTGAGACTCTCCTCAGAAACTAAATAGAAGTAAGGGGGCACAATAGATCTTTTAGGTTTCAGTGAATGTCACCCCAAAATACATACATATGTGCAGCTTCGTCGCGCATACGACTGCAGCTTCTAAACTTCTAGTGGGTTTTTCTTATATGAAACGGAGTCTAATTTTTATACGTTCTGGCCAATTTAAGTCGATAAATTAGATGATAATTCTCCAGGCCTTTTCCCAAACTTTGTGCCATTTGGCAATAACCACTCGAGCCCCTATCTTTTGCCTGGCAACAAGGTTTCTGCCAAAACTGAGAGTTGTTCTATAAGGAAAATCATATGAGACCAGTAAACATGATCATGTCAATTCATGCTGCTATTAGACCAACTTTCCATTTTTTAGACAATAACGCTCGGTCGCATCGTGTAAGAGTAGCAAAAGCTTTGTACTTCCATGGTATCTCACATTTGTTACTGCCCCCACGATTGCCCACCCTCAATCCCATCGAGTATGTTTGGAACTACACATAAACTTTAAGAACTTGAGCAGGTTTTCCCCAACTTTGTAGAGAAATGGATCCTCAACGTCCTTATTGAAAGTACAGGGTTATTCATTGTAAATTACCCACCCCCTATAATCGTTATTATTACTTTTAGAAAAAAAAAGTCTTGTATAAAAGTTGTTGGGTTACAGCTGAATTTTTTTAATATTTCATCAAAAGTTCAGTAGCGTGCAAATTTAAGGAAATACAAAAAATAATAGTTCTTTTTTAAATGGGACAGCTATTGAACAGGTCTAGAACAGGTATAAAACAGGTATGAAACAGGTCTAGAACAGGTATGAAACAGCTCTAGAACAGGTCCGAACAGGTTTAAAGTAAGTTCACAGTTGAAACTGACTGGAATGAAAAACATTTAAATGGCTCGACTTTTTTTGTACCGTTTTTGAGTTATGAAATGTTGAAAATCTGAGTTTTAGTAACTACTGTAAATATGAAAAAGATAATTAATTTATGAAAGGAAACTTTGAAAATGACAACTAATATGTTCCATAATTTACATTTTTCAGATGAAGTAATTAAAATGGTTCACAGATAGGTGAAAGATTTTATTAATAATAATATACAAGTGCTTAAAGCAAGGATTCAACTTGAAATTAACAAACTAAATAAAAATAATGAAGTCATCTGAAATGTTATTATAAATAATATAAGTGGGTATTTTCATGTTTTTTAGAAAATAGAAAAAATGGTAGTTAATGAACCTATAAATCTTCAAAAAAATTCTTTTCAACAAAAAAAGCCATTTGAAATTCAAACCCTAGAAATTCGCGCCAAAACGGGATTTCCCAAGGTTATGGCGGTCTGACGTCACACCGCATATGACAGTGCAGCGCAACTGGCAGCAGTATTGTGTTACACCTGATTCGTGCGTGTTGTAATTTTATTTACGTGGTTATAAACGAAAAAGTGCGTAACAATAGTTTAGTGTCTAAAATTTTAAGTTTTTGAATAAAAACATAAGTGAATGGCTATGTACGGGTCTCAGAATAAGTGGTGTTTTGTGCCCCGTTGTACAAGCACTTCTAAAAGTACACCAAACAAAACATTTTGTTCGTGTGCCTCAAGAGTATGAGCGTAAAAAACGATGGTTTAAAGCAGCAAGACGTGATATGCCCAAATCCAAGAGTGAATTTTTTTGTTCTGAAGACCACTTTAAAGTAAGTTATAGGTAAATTACGTTAGGTTATGTTATCATTATTAAAATGTTTATTTAGCTAGAAAAAGACATGGAAAATTATGTACGTTTTAAATTAATGGGTGGAAAAATAATAATGAAACGGGATGTTGTTCCACATATTTTTGTGTGTCAACCAGATATCTACATCGATTAAAATTTGATATACCAATAATAGACATTTTGTCCAAGTATCATTTGAAATTAATATCGATGCCTACTTCAATTTGAAATTTTGATAATTTGGCATTATTGTTTAGAAATTTTCTAGAAGATTCTTAAAAGTTATTAAAACATATATTCAATTATACAACTTGAAAAAACATACTTAACAATTTACCAACAATATTGATATTATAAGTAAACAAAATATCCATATATTTTTGTTAGTATTGACTTACATCTTTATTCTTGGAATCTGACAAACCAAATGTTCATTGTCAATGCTAAAGGTTGTGAGGTAGATTTCAACCTAATATGAGGCAAGTGTAAGTATTATAATATTTAGTTTATTTAACAATTCCTCAAACGTTTTTTTAAACAGCTTTGTTTTTATTTATCAGGGACATTTACATGTATAATAAAAAGACAATAATTATTCTTTACATTAAATACTTACATTGCTGCTTTTGCACCTCTAATTTCAGCTGAATTAAAACATTCGTCCCTTTTTATGTAATCCATTACCATAAACATATCCACAGAGGGTAAATTGTTCGTGGAAGCTTTAACAAAGCCTTCGGCGGTCATCATAACTATTTAACACTAATCAAAAATACTATTTTACTAAGCAAAATAAAACAAATTATAAGATTTCGTAACAATTTCACTCCTACACAAAGCTGAAACAACGAACAACAACGAAAAATCGATATGACGCCAACGAACTGAGACGTATTTATATGCGAAGTGACGTCACGACCAAGGAGCTACTGAACTTTTCATAAAATATTAAGAAAATTCAGCTGTAACCATACAACTTTTATATAAGACTTTTTTTTAAAGTAATAATAACGATGATAAGGGGTGGGTAATTTATAATGAATAACCCTGTACGCTGTTTGACTGACAACACAATCTCCGAATTTGTGATCTTCCTCAATTTTTGTAGAACATTCTATTACATGGCAACTGTTTCACATAAGAAGGAGCCATGTGAAGTTTGCCAACTGTCGTACGAACCATCGACATCCATTTTTGTTATTATTGTGTCAATTTTACAATATGGCGCTGGCTTTGACAACAATTTCGCGCATACCACTACGTGAAACGCAGTCTACTGTTATTGATTCCGTACCTATGACCTAGCCCAAACCCAAAAGTATAGACCACAGTCTAGTTCAATACACTTAAGATACAAATTACTTTTAAATACTATCCCTGGATCAACATGTTTGATATAATAATATTTCAGGGAAGCTTCTCCTGACTTAAACTGTCCTCAACAAACATAATCCCTTTAAGATCGTCTTCATGTCTTACCCGACGTGTTGTTGTAAGGGATACTTAGGCCTTTGATGTGAGAACTGAACTTCAACGTTGCATAATATTACACATCTAATGTTTATTTAGGATGGTATTTACCGATGCAGCCAAAATAAACTTTGATTATAATGCAAATTTTGCAATATGCATTTGTGAGTTAGTTGGAACAAACTTTGTTTATACAGAGTGTAACGTTATATTTGGCCGCTATCATTGGAATATTTAAATATCTACCGGACGGCGAGTAGCCAGTCCTTTTTCCTTACCAACATGTGATTCTCGTCGAGAACCTGTAGCACCGATCACCGCTGAAAGGCAAATTTTTACATTTAATGTGCGACGGATAATCTCCGTTGGTGAGGATCAGTATACACTGAAATTGGTCAAATATTTCAATACTTCTCTCCTATAGATAGAAATTAAGAACACACTATTAATATGTAAATTCTTTCTCGAAGCGGAGCATGTGAACAGGAAAGGAATATACAACGTATGTCGATTGCTCATCGCATATTTCAATCATTTAATAGCGAGTAGTGAGAATAAGCTTTCTTTCTCCTGTGAACCATGAACCGATAAGGTCAATTTTTAATTATTGTGAGAGGTTTACCTTAAACTTTTTTTTCCCAAAGTGCATTCAATGTGAATGGTAATTTGCATTTACGTATATGCTTTTCATTTCTGTTTTTTGCTTTTATATTTTTCCCTCCTAGTGATAAGCGCCAGATACACACATACAATGATATTTTTTTATCTTGTTCTTTTTCTTTTTCTAGTTTTTCTTATACAGTTGATAAAAGGTTCACATGTATATAGTTGAAGTCTTTAAAATATGTATATTTATATAATTAATTAATTCAATCTAATTACCAACAAGAATATTATATTTCCGGATTACATTTTCCATTACATTTTTTTATCGCCTTCTGTGATTGAAATAAGTAGTAAAATAAAATTTAGTTTTTATGTGACTTAAATAATTGTTTCTTTGATTTCTTTGATGAATGGAAATAAATAAGATTTCCTTAATAATATCATATCACATTTCTTTATTGCTTCTTTTGTTTTTTTCATAGTAAAATACAGGATAAATTTTTTTATGAACCACGTTCTTAAATATGAATTTCTGAATTTCTTATACACTACTTGTAAACCGAATAACTGTAGATATCCTGAATTTTACATAAAAAAAAGAATTTAACTACTGCTGATACAATGTATCTTTCTTAGCACTTAGTACCTGCGACTTAGTACCTGCCAATTTGTACTTGAAACTTAGTACCTGAGACTTTGTACCTGGAACTTTGTACCTGGAAGTTTGTACCTGGAAGTTTGTACCTGGAACTTAGTACCTGAAACTTTGTACCTGAGACGTTGTACCTGCTAATTTTCCGGACGAAGTAGTTTCCATGAGACATCTCAGACACGTAGAAAATTAAGGAAAGTAAATCAATGTAAAAACAACGTGCTTCAACAAACAACAACAATATTTTTTTATTTTTTTCTGTTATATTAGTTTTAAAGTCATTATACAACTTGTAAATTTAACAACGTTGTTCATATTCCTTCCCTTCCAACATTTCCAGGTTTGTTGATAGAGAGTTGTGAGGTGAAAAACAAGTCGACTAATATTATTCAGGGTGGCGCCCACTTACCTTTCTTGATTAACTTTAATTACATTTCTTAACTTATTAAATTCATTTGGTTTCTTACTTCATTTATTAATTAACTTCAATATAACTTCAATAACTTAAATAAAGTAGGATTACCCGCGAACCGGTAAGACTACTCCCTCAATTGATATTAGTTTGGTCTCCGAATTCACACCTGAGGTGCTCTCCACATTGAGTCGCCGTTGCAATTTATCTTGCCTTATTATTTTAAATAAACAATAGCACAATAGGTAACAAGAGTTCGGCAAAAGTCCGGGACCCGACAAATATCGAAGAAATTATAAATTTTTTGGAAAATCTTTTCATACCACAAATTTTACTCCAGCTTAAACTATAATTTGAAAATATTTTGAAATATACAGGGTGTTCCAATAAAGTGCGGCCCTATATTTTATTGCATTTTCTGATTGCCCCTAAAAAATATAATACTCCTTCATAATGGCTCCCTATACCTAAATACAGAGGGTTCCGAGTTATGTTGACTTTTTTGAAAATGTGAACATTTCGAAAAAAAATTATTAACTCATTGATATAACAAATTCTAGCAAATTTTCTCCTACATCTAAATAGTTGAACATTCGTTGATTGTATTTCACGATTGAGTATCAAATATCTCTTCACAGGGTGTTCAGAATTTTCAGTTTCTTTATTAGATCATTCAATGTGCAGTATCAGGCTTATTTTAAATAGAACACCCTGTATTTTAATACTTCATAATATTTTAAAAAATGTCTTCTTTCGAATGGTATGAGGGTGTCCTATACCTAGGTATTATACTTTTCGTGCAATTTACAATTTTCTTAAATTTTATGCGAGATTGATTTTGAAACATCTGCAATTCTCTCTAAATTTCAAACTAATGATCTTGGCATAGTTGTTGTGAGAAACTAAAATATCACGTTTTAAGTCTCCAGAAAATATAGGGTTCTGCTATCCTATACCGAGTGATTAAAAAGATACAGCCACTCTTACAGAAAAATCACTATCCACTTGGACATTTTATGAAATAACAAAAAGTTTATTACTTTTAGTTGTTAGTTCCGTTTTTATCAATGTTGTATTTTAATGGTCTAAATAATAATAATTAAGACAATCTTCAGCATATCACTCGTATTGTGTGAAACTTTTTTGTTTTTTGTTATTTCATAAAATGTCTCTAAGTGGATAGTGATTTTTCTGTGAGGGTGGCTACATCTTTTTAACCACTCGGTATAGGATAGCAGAACCCTATATTTTCTGGAGGCTTAAAACGTGATCTATTTAGTTTCCTACAACAACTATGCCATGATCATTAGTTTCGAAATTTAGAGAAAATTGCAGATGTTTTAAAATCGATTTAGCATAAAAGTTAAGAAAATTGTGAATTGCACGAAAAGCATAATACCTAGGTATAGAACACCCTCACAACATTCGAAAGAGGACATTTTTTTGAATATGATGAATTATCAAATTACAGGGTGTTCCATTTAAAATAAGCCTGATACTGCACATTGAATGATCTAATAATGAAACTGAAAATTCTGAACACCCTGTAAAGAGATTTTTAGTACTCAATCGTGGAATACATTCAACGAATGTCCAATTATTTAGATGTGAGAGAAAATTAGCCATAATTTGTTATATCAATGAGTTATTAACTTTTTTCGAAATGTTCACATTTTTAAAAAAGTCAGAAAATGCAATAAAATATAGGGTGTTCCATAAGAAAAAATATAACTTTGATACGCCAAACTTCAATATATTTCCAAATTATAGTTTAAGTTGGAGTAAAATTTGCAGGATATTTTCTTCGATATTTGTCCGGTCCCGGACTTTTGCCGAACTCGGAATAAATACTTAAATCAATGGAATATCAAACACACCGATAAGCCGATAGATTATTAGTTCATGACAATAAGAAGTTAAGAATTTGGAAAACTTAGTAGATGGGCTGAGAGAGTTCTACGATCACTATAGGGAAAACAGTGTGTTAGAGAGAGAGCCATGAAGACAATGAATTTCGAACTGACATTTGAAAAAGAGATTTGAAGAGATCAGCCCTAAAAAACATAAAAGTACAATACCAACAGACCAGTACACAGGTGTAAGACTGGTCCTCTAATTTAAAAGGGATAGCTGTTACAAGGACTGCTCTCAACCGATTACAGTGGCATGCCCGAGATGCAATTTTATAAAGGAGAAAACGGAAAGTGTAATTGCAGCTTGGTTAAAGCGTTTTAAGGCGCAATTAAAATCACTTTTATGCTTATTATTTACTTTAGAAAATCCGTATGAATGAAAATACAATCATAGTAAGAAGAGCACTTAGATTTAATAAGAAAGTAGGTTAAATGGTCTAGCAGAATAAAGGTGGTTTGATTTTAATTTAATATAGTGTGCCACAGAAAACAGTTTACTCCAATTTTTAGCAGTTTTCATTGTATTGAATGTTAAATTGAATATTTTATTGCGAAAATAACTAGTTTTGGCAGCCTGTAGGATTTATACGAAATTTTATACTTAAAATTCTTTTGTAAATTGTTTCAGTTGAAAAAGTATTTAATAAACTTACACTGAAACTATACAGGGTGTCCCACGACGAGTTGAAACTATCTGTATATGTCAAAATACTTAAAGTAAAGTCATGAAAATTTCTACGTTTGGGTTTTCGGATAAGATCTTTTTAACTAAAATATTTTCAAAGATGGCAAACTTCCGGCTCTACCTTCTTTTAACTTATTTTGATATCATAACAATACTTTCCTATACCTAAACCTTACCGTTATCCAGATATTGAATGTTTTCTGTAAATTTTGAGAGATGCAGGTGTGGTCTAAATTTTATTTTGACCCGTTGATACAAGCACTAAGAAATAAAAAAGATAATGTAAATTTGCTTTTAATACATGGTAAATATGGCAAAGTTGTTACAAGAACATATAGTGCTTTATTTGCAGTAAGATATCCTGCATCTCTAAAAATTTAGAGAAAACATTTAATATCTGGATAACGGTATAAGGTTTAGGTATAGGAAAGTATACATGAATTTGCCTTATTTTTTACTCACAAATGCATTAAAATAAAAAAAACCGGGTGGTTCTATTTAGAAAAATGAAGAAATTTGATATTTATGAAGTTAAACATTGAACACATTCTATACACACCCTGTATAAAATGAAAAAATTTTCAACATAGATTTAAATAGGTCTGACCTTGCTGAAAGCAACCGAATAGAAGCCATTTTCATATCTTCAAGGGTATCCTCGTAAAAAAATAATTTACAAGGGTCAAATTTTTTACAAAAAAATCAATAACTCAAAAAGTATGCATTTTGCGAAAAAAGTTTTCAGACAAAACTATTCTAAAATTTTACGTAGATTTCAGAAATGTATTAATATACAGGGTGTTCTATTTAAAATAACAAAGTTACAGTCGATTTCCGGTAGAACCGGAAGTCTGCCATCTTTGAAAATATTTTAGTTAAAAAGATCGCATCCGAAAACCGAAACGTAAAAATTTTCATGATTTTACTATAAGTATTTTGCCATATACAGATAGTTTTAACTCGTCGTGGGACACCCCGTATAAAAATTTCACAGTTGGTAACTATGCCAACAAAATCTTACGAGAATGATTGTAATAGTGTAACTTTATAGCTTTTAAATGGATGAAAAACCACCACTGACGCTTAAACTTTACGACGAATCATTATCAATGGACAGTGCTGGTGCTTTGTTTTGGACGAATGCAATAACGTATTGGACGAAAGCAATGATGTATTGGACGAAAGCAATGACGTATTGAACAAAAGCACCGTACATAAACACTTATGCCACTCTTGTTTGTAAAATTGTGATAAAAATTAAACTGGTTTAATCTGACAACTCGGATATGAAAACTATAATGTCCAGTATAAAGTATATAAACTGACTATAATGCCCAATAAATTAATGAGTATAACATTTTATAGTTATCCACCGTAAAATCGTATGATCATCTTCCGTGGAGTGTTTTTGTCGTAGACGAGAAAAGTTCAAAAGAGAAGAGAAGATGATTGTTGTCAAGGGGTGTGTTAAAGGGTTTCTGTTTCAGGAAATAATTAGAGGATTTTGTGGGTAACGAGCTAAAATCGTTATACGAGGACGATGACCCTTGGAAACACTTTACAGTTACGGATCTCTTTACTCTACTAATTAAATTCTGTAAATTCCCAACGTTTTATCATTTTTAAGTTATCCAATTTCAAACAAATTATTATTAGACTGAATATATAATATTAGCATAGTAAGAAAATTTTTATTGAGTTGGCAGCACTGCTAGAATAATAAACGACAACCGGTGAATGATTTCAAAAATTTATATTAAGATAGGTACCTGAAAATACCTGAATAAATTTTATTATATCAATAATACACCAAGCTTAATTGGTAATACTTCAATCATATTAAATAAGCATGACTACTAAAAATTAAATAGCTGTTTTAAGGTACCAGAATGAAATATCACTACATATTTGCTGGATTAAAAGAAACAAGTACTTACAAAGAGTATCCCACCATTTTTCCCGAATATCACTTATAAAGTTTATAAACATATCGCGACACGAACATTTTCTTTTCCTTAAATAGGTATACATACCACGACATAAAATAGTTTTTAATAATTTTCTAGCACGCACTAATTCGAAACATACCGACAAGACAATACACGTTTTTCTACTTGCCTACTAAAATAGTTATTTTCCTAACAAGTGCGGAAAGTGATACTTTCCCGCACGCGACTGCAGTTGACCCGAACGACGCGAAGCGGAGTTCGGGCAAGCGGTCAAGGGCGGGAAAGATACTTTACGCATGAGTTAGGAACATTATTTTTTCTACGACCGTATATACATAAAGTATATCAACCCATTTTTCAAAATTTATTTTATCTTAACATGCATAATATACAAAACTTTAACCAAAAACTATTATTATTATTATCAATTATTATTATAAATATTATTATTAGAAACACAATTTGTTGCATTCTGTGAATTACTTAAAATTGCGGGTCCAGTGGAGTTATTTGGTATTAACTGGTGAGTGAATGACGTTGATGAGAATGGCATCGTTTGCAGGTCACATAAAGATGACGATGAAGGTGACGGCAACAATTTTAAGTCATTTGTAGATGAAAGAATTTCATTTGATATATTTTTCTTATATCAAGCCTGGGTGGTTTGATAGGTGTTTTATGACACTACTTTGAAGAATGTACAAGGTTATATCAAAATATTTTCATTATTTTATATTTTCAGAAAATTTGAAATGCAACAAAAAGCTAGAAAACATGTAGATTTTATTTGATGGACTATTTATTCACCTGGTTTAAGAATAGTTATAACTTCCGAAGTAAAAAACTATCTAATAAGGTCAAAATTTGAATAATTTTACTTTCCCGCACTAGTGCGGGAAAGTGACACTTTCAAAGCTAAAATGCGTGCGGGAAAGTGGCTTAAAGCGCACGGTAGTAGAAAAAAAACTTATTGACATTACTCAGAAATACATCGCTTACTTAGTTTAATTCTACAATCAATGATTCTACGGTGCCTACAAGAAGTCGATCACAGACAACATAAGTAGGTTATCTATGGTCCACAACATGTATGCTGGGTTGCATAATTACTTGGAGCTGTCTCATATACAAAGGCTATATTATTTATATAGAAATTGGATACATTTCTTATTCTATTGTGTACACGTTAAATAATTGATTGAATCCTTATTATGAAAGTACAATCTATAGCATGGCATACTAATAAATACTCATTGACTCAGAAATAGATCTACAATATGTGTGTTGGGTTGCCTAGTAAGTTGGGGCTATGTTACACATTTTTTAACGTGTTGCAGAATACCTATACATATTGGAGGCCCCGCGGGACCCCAGGCACCAAACTTTTATTTGTAAATGCATTTATACGATTTATTTGTTCATTTATATTTTGGGCCTTGCTAAAATTCTTACGGGGGGCCCGGAGTTGAAGCTACGCTACTGGAAGACCCATTTAACCGTTTTTATAGCTCGGTGTTGTTATCAGTAGACAGACAGTAAAATAAAATTGAGTTTATTGAAAACCAACAAAAAAAAGACACATGAGCTCTATCGCAGAGTAGGTAGGCTGTGTCTATCCGTGCCGTACACAACAGAACAAATTACTGCAACAATTCGTACCCTCTCCTGCAAACGCTATTTTTTAGTATAGGGAAATAATGCTTAGGGATGATATCATATTTAGTAATTTTTATATTGTATAAAACGTAAAGCAACGTAACATTTTAGTTATTCAAGGAGCCAGTGCCATCTTTGGTTAAAATATCGACTGAATCTTTAATCATACGTTACAACTACAGATGTCGCTGGATATTCTTTATAGTTTTCACCAATAATAAGTGTTCATCCCAGCAAAAACTGATATAATTGGCGGTTAATAAAATATTTAGCTATCACAACTAACACATAATTTCGTAATTCACAACAAAATCACTACAGTTCTCATAATTACAAAATGTTTCGAGAGCCCCTTTACTATTTCTATTTCCACCCTATTTTCGCTCTACCCTCCCGTTACTACACACTAAACAACAATTGAAAGCTAGATAGAACAGGGAAGAGCGCGGGTAACTTTGGGTTTGAAAGTTCCGCAGGATGTGACAAGGCACTTCAGATAACCGAACATTTAACAAACAGTAGACAAGGACAGGAAACTGAGAGGATTCTAGCATTGGTATAGTATATAGGAGATTAGGTGACAACGGGACACATCTGGCTTTAGAAATTTCATTGGTAGATACCTGGATGAAATTACCAGATCTTTATTAATAGAAATTTAATTTAGTCGCTGGTTAAAATGTTGTTATTAGACCTGAAATTCTAATGTCAATACGTCAAAATAGATGTTTTTAGTATTCTGTGGTTTGTGGTCTATTGTTTCATACCACTTTCTATAATAACTATACTCGTAAAATAGTACGTACAAATTTGCCATCATGGTTGCCTAAATTTAATATCTATAATAAATCTATTTTTGTCGACGGTTTCCGTACCCTGAATTAATTTCAGCCGGCATAAAGATTTTATTGAAGAATTTTACCCAATAAACAGCTCGTGCTATAGTGTTGGAAAAACATTGTATAAATGAAAATCCGGTATATAGAAAATATGATCTAATTTACGCTTGTTGTATGAGGTTTTCTTATTGTATGGGCGAACTTTGTAGTTAATTGAAATCATAAATACGATCGAAAGCAGTAAAAGCGTCGGTAAAGAGAGCATAAAATAAACTATACAGAATGTCCGTAAGAATATATATCCAAATAATTGTTTATCCTTAGTGCGACTGTCATTAGTGTCAATTTTTCAGTTGGTAGACATGTCCTGTAACCTACAAAGGACATAAACAGTTAAAAGAACAACCACACATATCATTCACCAGTGCTCTGTGGACAATGAAAGATTTATGAATAGAGGAGCTCAGTATAAGGTCAGGTGACCTACAAAAAGTTGTTTTTTCTGACAAGAATGACAGCTAAGGTCTACCATTCAAAGCATAAGATTTTGCATGTTTTTTATTTTTGTGAACATCTATATTGCTTTATTAAAATTATGAATACACCCCCGAAGCGTCTATTTTGACATTTAAAATGACTTTTTAGCTGAATACTCAACATATCGGAGGCCAATAATTCTAGGAACATTTCTGTTATCTATCACTAGTTATGTCAAATGTCAGTTATATTTATTTTTGTTGATATTCGTTCAATTGTGTATGTCCATTTTCGATTAGATATTTTTAGCATTTCTAGTTAGTGGTATCTCTATTCTCCTAATTACTTTTTCCACTGACATCTGACATAACTAGTGACAGATAACAGAAATGAAATGGTGACAGAAAGCAGCAAAAACTGCGAGCTCAAATTTAGAAAAAAAGAAAATAGCGAACCATTGCTTAAGAGTTTCTGCTTAATTCAAAATTATGTTGACAGGAGAGAATTTGGTTCTTTGAATTTTTTAATGTACCTATTCTCATTGTATTTAATATTTCAACATTAGAGATATATTTCCGTTAGTTTTACAAACAAATTTAAGTAGCTGTCTTTCTTCATAATTATTTATAAAATATGAATAAGATAAACTATTTCAAAAAAGATAATTTAAAAATAATGTTATTTAGAATTAATTCCAAATAAAAACAATCTTATTTCGTAGATATGAAGGTTAACATAACAACATATGCCATCATAACAAGCATAATCCGTATATTTTACATTATCTATGGCACAACCCTGTATTCTGACGGCAGGACATCATCCAGTGACAACCCCCACCACCCCGAGTAACACGTGTTTCTATAAGTATCGACAAATAGATTTCCGTCAACAATATTACTTTGAATAAATAAAAAACACAATATTTACACTCACCTTGCTTCTTGACAGGCATATTCACAACTGTACACACACTTGGCTGTCAAAAATCAACTGTACTCACAAAAACTAGGCTAAAGGCAACCGATTTTCGCGTAGTAAAGCCTTTTTAACGTTAAACAACACGTTTGAGCAAATACTGATGATGGTTATAACGGTAAAAACGTTGTACCGACGGGTTTTTATGATTGAAACACTTAAGGGTGCATAAGATCACTTTTAGAGGTTTGGTATTGCCCCCATTGCCTTTTGGCACAAACTGAAGACGGAAAGCGTCGCGACGACCTTGTAATTTTTGCTGCATCGACACTACTCTCTCCATCTGCCGAATAAAAGCCGAATCAAATCAAAATAGTCTAGTTCATGATCAATAAATCCATTCACTGGAGAAACCCTCTAGATTTCTCTACTTTCCTCGATTGAAATTCATTAAAACGGCAATAGGTGGCAGGTTAATAAAATTTAATACAGGTAATCTCATCTTCAAAATAATGACCATTAACCTTCTTAGGTCAGTGCAGTATAATTAGAAATTAGAATGAAAACGTTACTAAAGTATGGTTTAAAATATATTTTAATCAAGAGCGCTCCAGCCTTTTATTAATTTGATTGGTTTTTTCTTCAGTATACAAATGACTTGAAGTTTGAGCAAACCATGGATAAAACAAACCTCCAAGAAAAAGAAGAGCGAATACGAAATAGAAGAATTTGAAAACAATGAATTTAGAGGTTATGCTACATTATTTTTCGAGTTTTTATTTTACTGATGTTATAAAAGTGATGTTTAAACGAACTAATCTATAAAACTCAACATGGAAATACTCAATGGGCATGTAATGAATTTAGCCAACAGCATAATCGGTGTCAGTGTACTTGCAATGCCATACTGTTTTAAGCAATGCGGAATAATATTATCTGTGGTATGTTTATTGATAAGCAGTATTGTTTCGAGATTAACATGCCATTACCTGCTCAAATCTGCAATTATATCAAGAAGAAAGACATTTGAATTTCTAGCATTTCACCTATTTGGTAGTTTAGGAAAGCTTGCTATAGAAATAGGAATGATCGGTTTTTTACTGGGTACCTGCATAGCATTTTTTGTAGTTATGGGAGACCTAGGACCATTAATAATATCTGAAGTGACACAAGCACAGATAACAAGTACAACCCGAACAAGCATTCTAATTGCTTTAGCCCTGTTTGTTGTTTTACCACTTGGACTACTTCGAAATATACATAGTTTGAATAGTGTATCTAAAGCTACAATGGTGTTTTATTGTTGTTTGGTTCTTAGAATTATTATTGAAGCTTTGCCACATCTATTCGAAGACAGTTGGGTTAAAAAAGTTAACTTATGGAGACCAGAAGGTTTATTACAGTGTATACCAATTTTTTCTATGGCCCTATTTTGTCAAACACAATTGTTTGAAATATATGATGTAGTGCCAAACCCGACTCTCGATAAAATGAACAATTTAATAAGACATGCTGTTAATTTTTGTACTGGAGTATATATTTGTGTTGGTTTTTTTGGTTATATAGCGTTTGTTAACAAATCTTTTACTGGTAATATTTTATTAAGTTTTGAACCGGGATTTGTATCACATATTATAAAAGTAGGTTTTATATTTTCAGTTGCTTTTAGTTTTCCTTTGGTTATATTTCCATGTAGAGCTAGTATATATTCTTGTTTATTTAAAGAAGGATATTCTGTACATGAAGGTAGTGTTAACTATATTCCCGAAGGAAAATTTAAAGGCCTCACTATGTTGATAGTAACTGTTTCTTTGATAATTGGAGTTTTAATTCCAAATATTGAACTAGTTCTAAGCTTAGTAGGGTCCACAATCGGTGTCATGATATGTGTTCTCTTTCCTGTAACTGCTTTTATTTGCATATCACAAAAGAACACAAACGAAAGACTTTTAGCTCAGTTTTTGCTGATGATTGGTGTATTTGTAATGGTTGTTGGAACATATAAAAATTTACAGACTGTAGATCAACTTCAGGTCCAAACTGAACAAGTCATAAGCAGCAGACCTCTATATCAATTGGAACCAAATCTAGCAAAAATTGAAAATGTTATTAAGATATCTGTAACAGAAAAAGTAAAACCTGAAATTTTAACTAATGATGAGGAGGTTAAAGAAATTAGGCATGAACCACCTCAGCCTGTAGAGCCTGTAGAAGAAGAACCTAAAAATGATATAAAGGTGGAAAATGCAATTCCTCCAGAACAAGAAAAAGATTTTGTGAAAGTTGAAGAAATGAAACTGGTTGTTTCTGGAGAATTATTAAATGATACTAAAAATGAACAAGTTGATATAGAAGCCATAAAAAAGGAAGATAAAGAAGAATTACTAGAAAAATCAGAGATTTTAAAAGACAAGGAACATGATGAACATAAAGCATTGATAGAGTCAATACAAAAACAAAATGAAGTTCAAAAAGAAATTGTAGAACAACATAAGCAATTGCTCGAGGTTATAAAGAAACAACAAAAGACAGAAGAAAAAGAAAAAATAAATGAAGTTAAACAAGAAAAAATGAAGGCTGTAAAACAAATAGAAAGTATTGCTCTAAAAGCTATAGAAAAAATAAGTGAAGGAGAAGATGCCAAGAAAGTTGTAGATGACGTGAAAAAGGGCATAGAGAAAAAGGAAAAGGAAATTACTCAGGAAAATGGGGATGAAAAAGATAAAGTGCCAGTTAATATAAAAGAAAAAGAACAGTTTGAAAAAAATGTTCAAGATGTTAAAATGGAAGTGCAAGAGTTGAGTTCACAACTAAATGAAATAGATAAAGAATTGAAAAACAATCATGTAAATGATCTTAAAGATGCAAGAATCAAGCAGAAATTGATACCAAAAGATAATACAAATAAACTTGAGAATGAGAAGAATATCAAATCGAAAGATAAACTAAAAATAAAGCCCAAACAAAATGTTCTGAACATAAAACCTGAAACTTTGAATACAACAAAAAACAGTTCGCTTTACTTAAAAGTGGGTGAAAAAGACATAAAAATAAGTGATGATAACAATCCCGATAAACTAATACCTCTACCAATAGCAATTTCAAATTCCAACAAAAAAACTGATGATATTTCACAAGACAATGAAAGAAAAAAAGATAAGCCTGAGAATAAACTGTCCAGTAATGAAGAAGTTCAAGCAATGAGGAGAGAAATCCTTAGTGTAACAACAAATTAACACACAGGATTATTTATACATTAACAATTAATACTTTTGTCAAATATTTGCATATTTCTATATTTTCAACATTTTGTAGCACATCGTAAAGATGAGTTACTTCAAACGCAGCTTAAATTGACACTAATTTTATTTTTATACTGTCTCTCTGTTGTTGAAAGTTGACTTTCATCACTTTAAACATTCCATTTGGCTATTATTTAAGTTATTTAAATGAAAGGTCAAGAAAAAAATTAAAAATTCACATCTCATTGGTATTAACTTTAAAAATATACAAGTACAGTATGATTATTTTGTCACTTTATTTCGTAGGTAATAGAAATTTTTCTATTTTCATATACCTATTCATAAATGGTTTGTATATTATAGTATCTCATCTGCTGTTATATAATGTAAATAACAAATTGTGATATTCATATTTATTGACTGTGATTTGTGTAATAGAAAAAAAATCTATTGTAACAGATGTATTAGACTGTATAGAAAATATCTAGTTAAAAAAAATAATAAAAAGTAATGGTGGAGTTTATCATTTCATAAAATTCCCATTCTTCCTTATTGCAAACGTGAACAATTTTTGAAAATATCAAAATCCACATTCAATTATGCAACTTTGATGAGTATGACAAGTAGTGTGGGTTGTACACTTTCCATGGTGACCATAAACAATAAAATTACGAAAACGAGCAAAATTGGAATGGGGAAAACAAACCAAATCGCCATTACAGTACGTGTATTGAAACAAATGGGGGTTAGCCACAGATTATCTGGGTTAGCATTGTTTTCCCCATTCCACTGACAGCTTTGACATAAACTGCAGCGCCCACATATTTGAAGATTCCGGAATTGTGGAGTTTGACTCACTCCCTGCTCTCGCTGACTAAGTTAGTTGAAGGCCTGAAAGGTTGTCACCGGAACAACTGAACTTACCTGTAACCCATAGGTCGTTTTCCCTATCGACCAATTTGGGCGGTTACATTTTCGCGAATATCGGCTCCTAATAATGGGGGCTTGTTATTTCAGAGTAAGTGGGTTATTCTCTGGTATAGTTTATCCAGCCTCAATACAAAAATAATCAAAGGAGCGCTTTATTCAATCTTCATTGAAAGCTGTGAAGATTGAAATGAATTTATTTCAACACCCGATACATTACTTCGCTTCCAACTAACAGATGGCAGCTGCAGTTAAAACATCGTAAATTGGTTGACCGGTATAAATAATGTAAATGTGTAGCAGAGCTGGGACGACTACAGGAAAAAAGTAATCGACTACTGATTACGACTACATTGCTAGAAAAGTAATCGACTACTGATTACAATTGTAGTCATCAAATATGACTACAAAAAAGTGCGATTACAATTTTAAATTTATAAGTTTTTAACAGTTACCTACACACACACTCTACCTCAGCCTCATCTACAGCCTACCTCATTAAACCTATGTAACGCAATTTTAAATTATCTTAAAGCCGACTAATTAGACCAATTTCACTAAAGAAATATTTATTGTTTCTTATTTAAACATCAATTACTTCTTAATAGAAACAAAACAACATACAATATAATTGTGTAATATAAGGTATGTGCCTACATGTATAATATACTAACAACACTAAATTAACTGAACTAAGAGCGAACTTTTTCTGAAAAAACTAAAATAATATCAAATAAGAACGAACTTATTTTTCTTCTAACATCACTAAATTAAATGAAATAAGAACGAACAATAATTAAATGATAATACAAAAAATATCTTTAAAAGTACAAAGGTAGAATTCTTATTAAAAAAAATATTCACGAGAATTGGCCTTCATCACAACTATTTTTTTCAAAATTCTATAGGAGCATCTATAAAACAGAAGCAAAAGAAAACATTCGCTCCACTGGAGCAGATGAGGGAAGACAAGTGTTGTATTTGATGAACATTTTTTTAGAACTGGGTAATCATTTAACATCTGCAATGTTTTCCTCTTATCGTGGAAGAGATGTAATCATAGAATGGTAATCATGACTACTTTTCAACAGTAATCATTACTGATTACTTCTGAAAATAGTAATCGACACTACAAACTACAGCAATGTAATCGACTTCTGTAATCGATTACTTCCCAGCTCTAGTGTGTAGTTATTTTCAAATATTAATAATTAGTAAATAAATAATCAGTGTTTTCATTATTCATAATGTTGAGATAAATTATAAATAAACTCCTAAATAAAATAAACGGTGCACTAAAGATACTAAATATATTTTGCTATGTGGGCTGTTAGAGGTTTTATATAAGTCATATAATCTATATTTTGTGAATATAGGTGTGATTTTAGATATTCAGGTTATAATAATGAGTTGATACCTACAAGTGAATCGCGTTTATAGATTATAGGAACCTGCAGTTCTATCGTTGTCCAATCACAATGACAACTTTTTATATAATCATCTTATCAATAGACAATTTTTTCTTTAACACTTATGAATTGTAAATATTATTAAATAACATTTATTCTATTTGTAAAATTGTAAAATTTTTTTATTTAAATTACCCACTGCAAACTGATGTATTTAGATAAACAAACTGGATAAGTAAATAAACAATATTAAGAAAGATGTTATACATATAATTTTCAATCACTGTATGATTCATTAGGTACCATTAATTAAATTATTTATAATAAATAAAAACTGAAAATTAAATAAATCTCACAAGTGATTCATACTTGGCGCGCTTACAAGTCACGTGACTTGGCCTTGATAGGCGACTGGAGAGGAACTCCTCTTGCTTCGCAAAGTTGATTATTTGATACAAAATAAAAATGGTGGTTACGGCTCCCTACGTTGGCTAATTCGTAACTGAAATAACCCAAATACTAGCGGTTGTGATTAGATTCCCAAAAAAGTTAAAAATATGTAGTGCGAAGTATTCTAGGGTATGTAAATATAATCGAAAATTGTATGAAGACGTGTTATGGGCGGGTTTCAAGACCATTTGGATTGTTTATTATGTTTGCCATTGCGCGAAATTGTGTAGTAAATGAGATAAATTAATTATTTCAATTAATCCGTCGACGAAGAAACAAGTTTGTCTGCTATAAAATTATTAAATTTTCTAGAAAAGTGTCCCGGTACGAGAGGTAGATGCAACATGTGACCCTGTTTGACATTTGTGCATTCATCATCCCCCTTGACGTCTAATTGTTTTAACGAAATGTTGTCTTATCGGTCGATAAGGGTTTATTATTGGTTTGTAGAAGTTGTGACTCAATCAAAGTGACGGGAATGATGATTAATAAATGTGAGAAACCTATTGGAACTTTTGGAGGTTTGTCTTTTAATGTTTTCATTTCAGATATTTTTATAAAAAGCAGGATAGGATACTTCACCTAACCTTTAAGTTAAACCTGAAAACACAGCCTTCTCTGCTGTATTCTCAAAACAATTATATGTTTGCAAATAAAACAGATTTCTCGAAAATAACCTATAGAAAATATCACCTTACTCAGCAAAATAGCTTTTTTGTTCAAGTGATAATTGTGCTACAAATTAAATTATTGTTCATGATAAGTGAACATCAATATATTGTGCAGATTAATTCCCTGCTTACTCAACTATTGCATTTCTAACGATGTTCCTATCAAACAATTATGGAGGTCAAGCAACTTATCTTTGATAACTACCTATCAATAAACAATGTGTAACATCTAATAAATAGATTTAAAACATACTTTCCTATCTTATTAATAATGAAGAAATAAGTGCAATAATAATGGTTGTTTTATTGTAAACATGTCACTAAATTCTAGAGTTTTCCTCAAAATGAGAAAGATTGGACCAACAAAAATAAGTCCTCTCAGTGCTACCCCCTGTTGCAGATGCTGCACTCTACGAGGTGTTTTAAAACTAGAACCAATTCTACTTTTTAAACAATATACAGGGTGTAACAAAAAGGCAGGTCATAAATCATACCACATATTCTGGGGCTAAAAATAACTCGTTCCAACCCAAGTTACCCTAGTACAAATGTGCATGCGAAAAAAGGAATCCTTGAGGCTGCAATTAGATATCGTCAGAAGCCATTGCTTTTCCAGAATATTCGGTTTTCGATAGTAAAACGGTGCCGACTGTGTATTCAAGAAAATTGGGGCCATTTTGAACATCTAATAAAAACTACACATTTGTAAATAAATAAGATTCAATGAAAAATTTGGGACCCTCGAAAAACTTAAAAATTCTTTGACTTTAATTTTTGTTACTCAAAATTTTCGAAGCATAATGAAAAATAGGCCGTAGCTCGATAAATACTGATAATTGTAAAAAGTACTAGGGACCAAAAAAGTTTCAAAAATAATGTGTTTGAATAATGGTGCCACAATAAGCATTAAATTGTAACGTACACCAAAATTTTGGGGGGTTTAGGGGATCTCAACTCCCATAAATTTTTAACGGGGTGCAATAATACCTTAATTTTTTTTTCAATATGCTCTAATCATAAGAAAGCCACTTGTCAACTTTCATTATATGTCAAACAATTGTCGAAATATTTGAAAAAATCAATTTTCATTTGGTAACTTCGAAGGGTTGTAACTTTTCTTGCATGCACATTTGTACTAGAGTAACTTGGGTGGGATCGAGTTATTTTTAGCCCCAGATTATGTGGTATGATTTATGATCTGCCTTTTTGTTACACCCTGTATATTTCTAAACTGTATGTATTCTCTTTATTTCCAGGATGATGAACCTGGAGGAATCATGAAGTCCAAACCATTAAAAAAACTACAGTTTTATCGAAGAAACTGAAGCCCTCTAAAGATGTGCACTAAATATCAAACAATTTTCCCAACAGTATCTATTAACCAATCATGATGCATAGCACAGAAAATAACCGATATATCGTCCAGGTCTACGTAGGTGCCCTCTCAGCACTCTATGAAGCCTTATCAGTTGAAGCCAGTAAGCAAACAACTTCCGAAGAGATAGTCTCTTGCATTGTTGAAAGGCTATCTCTAATGCACGATAATGCTTCATATGAACTAGCCGAAGTAATAGGGGATGATTTTGGACAAGAATGTAAAGAAAGAAGCCTTTCACCTCATGAAAGTCCTGTGCAACTTATGATGCTATGGCCAAAACATAGACCAGATCAATCTTCATACAGATTTTATTTAAGAGAAAAAGTGAACGATTATGTTTGGAGAGATCAATTTGTGATGGACCCTCAACTTATAAAAGATTATTTTCATAGATTCCTGTACCAGCCAAAAGATAGGGAATATCCTGATTTGTGTCAACTGCCCGATCTTAATGAACAAACATTACTCGATAATTTAAGAGCGAGATTTGTAGCGGGACACATATACACTTACGTGGGATCCATTCTAATAGCTTTAAACCCGTTTAAATTCTATCCAATATACAATCCAAAGTATGTGAAACTTTATCAAAATAGACGATTAGGGCCGAATCTGCCCCCGCATATCTTCGCGGTCGCGGATACAGCTTATCATTGTATGTTAAAAGACAGAAAAAATCAGTGTATAGTTATTAGTGGTGAAAGTGGTTCGGGAAAGACAGAAAGTACTAATTTTTTGTTACATCACTTGACAGCATTAAGTCAAAAGGGAACACACGGTAGTGGAGTTGAACAGACTATTTTGAGTGCCGGGCCAGTTTTAGAAGCGTTTGGAAACGCCAAGACTGCTCACAATAATAATTCAAGGTAAGTGACCATGTTTTTTCAAATACTTGATATTTTTTTGAACTTCTGTATGAAAATCATAATTTTGCTCATTTTATAATAAATGTAAACATCTTGAAACTAAAATTGAGAGGGATATTGATCAGAGCTACAAAAATTATGTTGAATTAATTTTCAATTTTCAAAACAACATAACCTTACTATCAATCCCTTAAAAACCACTGCAGTGTTATTTAGTTCTAGAGCTAATACAGAGAAAATTAAAAGTTCAGTAATACATTGGATGGCATAAAAATAGATATATCATATGTGGCAAAAAATTTAGTCTTTGCTTTATGGTGCTTTACTTATACCAGACCGAAGATTGTATCAGCACCTCCTCAATTATTATATCAATTGCTCAAACTATACCAATATTAATTAATTTGTCCACCCTATATATTGATATTCATTTCTTATTTACTTTAATAGTGTTTTTGCTTTGCTTTTGCTGATTTGCTTCTTTTATAAATTACTGTAAGCATCTTGAAACTAAAATTGAAAGGGATATTGATCAGAGCTACAAAAATTATGTTGAATCAATTGAAAATGATATTAAGCAAAATCCTTCAAAGTTGTGGGATCTTGTTAATGTTAAAATAGTCTAGTTAGTTCATAAGTCCAGTCTTTGCTTTAAGGAACTTTACTTATACCAGACACCTTAAATTATATCAAATACTCAAACTACTCCAATATTAATTGATTTGTCCACCCTATATATTGATATTCATTTCTTATTTTTTCTAATAGTGTTTTACTCACCGATTTTAATAGTATAGTACTATGTAATGGACGCTATAATTTGAAGAATTTATTGAATCATAAGAAAAAATGCGGCTGCACACCTCGATTAATTCATAAACTGATTTACTATTCCTATATTTGATTAAATTAACTAAAAATTATATTATAATCAATAATCATACCCGCAAATACACTGTTACTATTGTTTGCTATGTATCATCCTTTTGACTATTTAAAATACAGTGGTGTACTGCTAAAAATTTATTTTAGGATTGATACTAATTCAAATATAGTATATTAGGTACATAACGTGTGCGGAAAGTGACATTTTTCACACGAGTGGGAAATATTGTAGTAATAATTTCTAGGCAAAATTCAACATACAAGGTTTCTATACCCCTTTATTAGCTGTACCTTTTTTGGTTTGGTATAGGAGTTTGTTTGATGATTGTGGGGGAGTTTGATCATAGGCGTGCGCAGACTTTTTTATTAGGGGGGAGGCAAATATAAAATCGGAATCTTTTGATCAAAAAACAAAGAGCCGTGCCCGCCGAAACATTGCTTTTGCATATTGCCGCCCTTCAATTTCTCGCAGCTCATTTTAAAAATGAAAAACCGTTTCCTCGTATCATGGAAAGAACGTTGAAATTTAAACATTATAAAATGTTTTTAATAGACTGATATTTTGAGGAATTGGGGTGGATCGATTAGTGTGGGCAATGGTCCACCCTGCCCCTCTGTATGCACGCCTATGAGTTTGATAGATGTCTTATTTTTATGATGGCTCCTATGGTTGTTGTCTCTGCTGTCTGTAGTTTCTTCCACATGGGTTTTCTTATTGTCTAGCATATTATATGGTCATTATCGAACTACAGATACCTTTGTATATCATGTGTGCTGCAGTTTTCTCGCTTATGCCTATGGTTTTGTATGCTATGCTTCAAAAGTGTTTTCCTGAGCTAATACATGTTTTCTATTATAACTCTACGTTTTTATTAAAGTTAAATTTATTGTTAATTAGCTATAGGCCAGGGTATTTCACAAAAAGTGGCATTAAGTAAAATACTTCTTAGAATTCTAAAAATTGTTCTATTTAAAATAAGAAAGTTGCTGCTCACTTCTTTTTGGATTCCACTTGTACATTAAATTCTAATGTAAGAAATCACCACTGATACATTTTTGCAATATGGCCTTATGACTTAGTATCTCTGAATGATTTCTTAACAAATTTAAATGAAGCAGAAAAATCTATGAAATTTGAAATTGAAAATAACAATTTTTTGCCATCAGTAAAACACCTACAGGGTATGAAACAAGTGTTTATCGTAAGCCAAAACACACTAATAGGTATTTGAATTTTGAATCAAATCATGCTATAAGCGTTAAAAAAGGGGTAGTAAAATTTTTATACGATAGGGCCAGAATCATTTGTTCTAATGATAATCATTTCACAAAGCAGAAAACTACTAAAAAATGTTTTAAATGCCAATAATTACCCGGCAGAATTTGTAAATAAAGAAATTAAGAAATTAAATAAAGAAATAAAGAAATTAAGAATATAATAACAATAATATTAATAAATCAGCTAACATAATTTTTAAAAACTTGACAATACCGTATGTTAGGGGTTTATCAGAAATAATTAAGAAAATTGGTAATAAATTCAATAGGTATTCAAACTAGTTTTAAATTTAAAAATACGTTGAGATCTATATACTAACAAAAACGAAACCAACAAATGAAGAACAATCTTCAAAAATTTGCATATATCAGATATCTTGTGAATGCGACAAATTCTATTTAGGTGAAACATCTAGCTAGACCATTGAAAGTCCGAATAAGTGAACATAAAAAATATATCAAAGATAGGAAGTTCTTAAGTCAGGTATTTGTAAACATGCTTGGGAAGAGGGGCATAAAATTCAATGGGATTCGACAAAAATAATATTGAAAGAGTCCAATAATAAAAGACGAATCAAAGAAAGTGCTTTAATACAACTAAATGCAGATAAATGTGTAGCTAGTATTTCAGCCGAATGTAGTCAAATTTGGTTACCAATGTTAGAAGGAGAAATTTCCAATAATCAATTACCTGCGTTATCAGGATAGCATCATAAGTTTTTATCCAGGTTTTCTTATGATTTATCATTGGAATAGTTGTTAATCGATACACACTTTAGGTATAGTTTTGGACATGGTAGATTCCTATTGATCTGAAGTGATTAAAATCTTATTATGACTTAAATATTATAGAGATAGATAAATTACCTGGTACTCATATTACAAATCGATACAAATTGAGTTGTAAGTAGGTATCTATTTGTTCTCGTTTATAAATAAAAATGATTCATCGTAATGTATATATATTTTTTTTTCTTAAAGATATCGTATCTTGATATACTTAGGTACTTACAATCTATCTAACGGTTTTCTTTTATAATTGCTTGTTAAAATTAAAAGAATAATGTAATTGATTACCGTAATGTAATTTTTTAACAAGGATTCTGCAGAAATTGACGTATAATTTTATTTTTACAGGGTGAAACATAAAACAACAAAAAACGTATAGTCTATTTCACAAATATAGATATTTAACTCTGAATTTTTACGACCGCATTTAGAAAGTACGAAAGTAAATTCCTCTAATTTTGTTTATTCTAAATGATCATTTATAGCTAATCAAAAAGAAAAGTAACTGAGATTTGTAGGGAGTTTTGGTGGACAGTTTCTATCCAGGTACACCCAAAATGTTTCTTTTTCATAGGTAAATTGCGCACAAGTGACCCTAAAGAGGGTCTAGGTAAATGGCATACAACTTTCTACAGATTCCACGTATTTTAAAAGTTACCAGAGATTCAAAGGATTATCCCCCAATGACTTTACGATAACCATTTGAGGCGTAGGTACATAGATCAGTTTAGTTTTTTGCATTTACACTTCGATCCACGGGTTTGGGCCTGGGTTTTCTTGTTTTTATTTAGTTTTCTATTTCTTATTTTCTGATATTTTTATGGACTAAGGATACAATTTAACCGCTGTGCGCAATTCCCTAGCTTCAACTACCTGACGAACCCTTCCCAAATTTGGGAAACATCTTGACCACTGTGCGCAATTTTACCTACGCCCTTGGTGGAATCCAATAGGGTATAGTTTTGAATATCTATTATTAAACATGTGGGAGTGGAAGAACATACAATTGATTTGTGTTAAGCTTGCCTTATACTACTGCCAATAAAAATATTGTTTAAATTAAAAAGTTATTTATATTCTATATATACAAATGTTGATAGTTCTCAATCAACGGCTCCACTCAAGTGCGTTATTTTTAAATATCCTATATTTCAACTGTCAACTAAATATTATTATTGTTTGCTTTTTTAAAAAACTTGAAAGCATTTTGATTATTTTATGTTGAAAATTCTATAGTTGATCATCCCACAGGATGGTTATTTCGATATATTTTCCCCTCTATTTTCGAATTCATCACTTACAGGTACATTTATAAAATATATTTTCAGACCGCATTTAGCGGTTCCATTATTACTTACTATTTTTTAATTCTTAACCACCAATTAAACTTAACATAATCTGGCTTTCCTTGTTATAATAGATTATCTAATGTGTTTATTATTTTTATTAACACGTTGCCTACACTTTTTGGATATGTATCAAAATGATAATAATAAAATTTTGCACATGGCTTCACTGATATAGTAATTTTTAAAATTAGATCAAACTGTACCATATTCATATTGTCAGTAATAGAATGATACATTTTTATAGTTTATTATTCACTCCTTAATTTATATACGAGAAAATTTAATTTTATATTTCTCCCGTACCTAAAAATGCCTTCAACGGCATAATGGACATACCCTGGGACTTACAGTCTTTTAACAACAATCAGATTATTATATCCCATACTGTCACAGATATTAATTCTAAAAACGCCCATTTCTAGATTGCTTTACAAAATTAAGAATATTTTTGCCTCAAAATAAATTGCTTTTAATACAGAAGTAAGTTAAAATACATGCTGTAGTCGTCTTGCTTCGTCACCCTATATAATATTTACATCCTCTATGCAAAGTGATGATTGTTACAATGTTTTAGAATCACTTTTAATAAATCGTTAAATTAGTTTTGTGTGGGTAAGATTCATTTCCCATTTGTCAGATGGTTAGGAAAACATTGGCGTTACGTTTTTTATCCTATATTTATTAATAATTATAAAAATAATGTTATTGAGAACGCTACTACCTGCAATATAAATGTTCCAATAACATACAGGGTAATGAATTAGTTATTCTTAATACAATTTGCAAGTTTTGTAATCTTGAAATTTATTTTATTTTCATAATGATTGATCAGCTGGGTCTTCTGTACCTGTAGAGTAGGGATTGTACATCCTCCCGAGGAGTTGTCCTCCTAGGGGTGTGTCCACTATCCCCATAGTATAGAGGTGTTTCTTCAGTTGACAGTGGCCAGTCAGAAATCTTACTGTTAAACGTAGGTTTTTTCTGGTCATCGACAAATATTTCTTAGGTGCCAGCTTCCCAGGGTCGCCCAGGGTGATCCTGGCAAGACTGCATCCTTTGATTCCATCCCATCTCTTAAGGGATTGAGCATGAGCATTCAAAGTATTTAAGTAAATATTATCTTAAATGATGTGTACGTCGCTGCCTATTGATTTTTCAAAGGAACAATGTTTTGAATTGGCGAGAGAACTGTTAGGTAGTAGGCGACAAACCTTTTGTTCACCACCTGTGGTTTTCCGCAAAAACAAACGAAGTTTCATGTTAAATATTCGGTGTTGGTGTTTCTATGAACAATTTGCATCCGACACAAGAATGACGTGTTGGTGGGATTCAGATGTTAATTGAAATGTCAGAATAATACTTTTTTTACATATGAAAATTTAGATTAGTTAATTGTTCACGTTTTATTTTTTTCAGTCGATTTGGAAAATTTATCCAAGTCAACTATAAAGAAAATGGGATGGTCCATGGCGCTGTCGTTCAAAAGTACCTTTTGGAAAAATCTAGAATATGTTC
>CAJUYG010000861.1:91006-116918 GCA_910591675.1 Galerucella calmariensis | reverse complement strand
CTGTATCTGTATCTGTATCTGTATCTGTATCTGTATCTGTATCTGTAAAGTTAAAGTAGGGAGGGTGAGTGTAGGCTCACAGCACTTAGGCCACATGTGGAGGATATGTGACCCATTGTAAATTTTCCCGAGGAGTTGTCCTACTAGGTCATCATCCATCCTGTCCTTCCTAGGAAGGTGGACAGGTCACTAGGAGACGTCTTCTTTATATCGGCAGTTGTAGGCCAAGACTCACCGAACACACACTCTCTTATTGACGATAACTCCGGACACTCGCATAAGACATGCCTGACAGTTTCATCTTCCTGTTCACACATCCTGCATAGAGGTGTGTCCACTAGCTCCTTAGTATGGAGGTGTTTCCTTAGTTGACAGTGACGTCAGAAATCCTACTGTTCACGTAGGTTTTTCCTGGTCAACACCAAATATTTCTTCGACGCCAGCTTCCCTGGGTCGCCCAGGGTGATCCTGGCAAGACTGCATCCTTTAACGTTTGGCTAGTTCCGCAATTGTCGAAGTCGTCAAGCCGTAGGTGTCACTGGGTCCTAAAATGTTTAGTCCAACCGCTTCCCTGGCTAAAGAATTGGCAATGCGATTACCTTTACTCCTGACGTGAAATGAGTCACCAACTGGTTTGTTACTACGGAATTGAACAGTTTCATCAGAAACCAGTTGCTCTGTGTACGAGGTGCCTAAATCACGAGAGAAGCGAGACGAGACGAGAGACCCACTTTATCTCGTCTCACGGTAACACTACTTACAGTACGTACAGCATCAAAATTTTCCTAGGTGACAGCAGCTGTTGGTTGGCCTATTATTGGATCGTCGCTAAGATTAATCTCTCCACGCTTAAATTCTCCATGCAAGGAGAAATTGTCGACTGATGTTGTGCTACGTTGTCGAAAACAGAAACCAACTTGGCAAGGCATTCTTCTTTAGTCAACTGTATTCTAAAGTTTATTAAAAATTCAGTTTACCTACAGCTTTAAACGAAGCTTAAGCGTTAAGTTAACTAAACGTGACATTTGATATTTGTTGACTTGCAACACTTAACAGAAAACACTCGTAAAAATACTGTTACATAACAATATTTTAGATGAAGATACGGAAAAACAAAAACACGAAGAACGCTGGAAAAGTTTCATCGAAGCTAGCGACAACATTGTTCCAATCGACTACGGAAATCCCGATCTACCTAACAGCCCTCTCGATGACTGTGTACTATTGTGTTACACCGACCTAGGTGATTGGGAATGTTTGGTAGACACGTCAGCGAATATTTTAGAAGACGAAAGATTACCGTGTGATTATTCCGGTCTTATAGATAAAGATGAAAATGAAAATGATAAAAAGTTGGAAAATTCAGTGGAAAGAAACGAGAATCGAAATGCCAATGATAACGATGCAAAAACGTATCGATCAATGTGTACTGACGATAAGTCTAAAATTTAAATACTGAAATAAATTATTTTTGAATACCAATATTTAATTTTTTTTTCTTGAAAAATTGCATTACAGGTTGAAGCCCACTTGGAAAAATATTTCAGACGTTACCGCATATTTTTAGGAATATCAATAAAAAGTTTGATTTTTTTAAAATTGAATAGATTTTAATATTTTCATTTTCCACGCTAAAGATTACTTTTATTTTTAAATTATTTTTCTTAGCTGACACTTTTTGGAAAATTGGGCAACGAGACATCCAATTAAACTTAGATAAATAAATAAAAAATTAAAATTTATGAATACTGCAACAAATTTTATGTCATACTGACTCTCGCTTAGAGGGCGCGTTTTCAGAGCGTTGTCCTTTAAGTACCTATCCACTAGCTTATCCAAAGTCTTAAGCAGAAAGGACGTTAGGCTAATTGGTCTATATGACTGGGGCGTTTGGTCAGAAATTCTACCTGCCTTCGGAAGGTAGATGACCTTCACCGGTGATTTGAAGGGCTGGAATTCGTCTATGACCCACCTTATTTTATCTGGTCTTGTAATGGCAGTGGCATGTTGCCAGTCTTCCCTACTGGGTCTACCTGCCTTTTGGGGATTTCTGACTACCTCCTGCCGACTTAGATCAATGGTAGCTCCTGGAAAGTGTGCTTTTGTCAGCTGCTCCAAGCTTTCCTGTGCCGTTTCTGCATAGTCTCCGTCAATTTTCTTGAGGAGATTCACCTTGTCATTAGAGCCCTCCTTGGCCAGAACTTTGTGCATTCTGGAGCAATCTGTGGTCTCTAGAACCTCCTCATAGAATCTCCTCCATGAGTCCCTTTTGGCCTTTCGGATCTCCTTATTATATAGAGTGAGCTTACTCCTGTATAGGTCCCAGTTTTGGTTCAATTTGGCTTTATTTAATAGCCTTCTCACCTCGGCTCTTAATCCCTCTAGGTAATTGTTCCACCAAACTGTTTTTCCTTTGCGTTGCCTTGTTCGTTCTGGGCAGGCATTCAAAATTGCCTCATTAACCTGGTCAACTGCCACTTCTAGGCTTTCTTTCCCTTTTATAGTGACTGTCCCTTCCTTAAGTGACTCTCTGAGGGATTTATCGTATCCTTCCCAGTACGTCTCTCTTGGATTTCTGAACTTACTCACTATTAGGGGTGGTGACTCCATACTAAACGATGAAATAAAACTCGTTTGAGAAGGCTACTGTATTTAGACTAGTCGAATTAGCGTACTTTGAAGCGAAAAAGAACCAAATTGTTAACAGGATGGGAACAGTTGGAAATGGTGATGAGGCGTATGATAAACGTAAAAAAAATAAATGCGTGAGCAGGGGTGTTTCCAGATATATTTGGAGGGTGAAAAGGGGTGGAATTTAGGATTATTGCAGTTTCCGGCCAAAGTTGACGTCGGAGAGAAAAGTGTACCACAGAAAAGTAGAACATCATAAAAAGGACTACACTTTTGTATGAATGATTTTTTCTTATTACTCCGAGTAAAATGCGTAAAACAACTTTTATCGTTTTTTATTTTTCATTTACACAATAATAATTTTATTTTGACGAAACTTGGCAAACGTACCTACCTATACCTTTTTATGACCGAAAAATCCACAAATTTTTTCAGATAAAAATTTCAAGATTCTTCCGAGATAATCACGTTTCTCGGCCCAAAAAAATATTTTTCAAATTAAAATTCTCCTTTGGAAAATTGTCGTAGAGACTTCATTCATGTCGCCATTTTTTCGTCTTGAGTTATACTTTCTTGTGAAATAATAAAATAATACAGTCCCCATTATGTATGTATGTGTGATTTTTGGGGTGACATTCACTGAGACCTAAAAGGTCTATTGTGCCCCCTTACTTCTACTCAGTTTCTGAGGAGAGTCTCAGAAACTAGTAGTTCCTTTAGTCCTATTTCCCTGAGGAATTTTAGGATGTCTGCAGGCTTCAACTTAGGCAAATGTTCCTCTTCTATCCAGTAATCTCCCAGGTGCTGTGCTCTAGGATTCTGGAGTACTGTGCAGTTGGAAAGTATGTGGATGGAGGTTTCTTCTTCCATTCCACAAAATCTGCATTCTTCTTCCTCCACTATTTTGAGCTTTTTCAGGTGCCCATTCAGGCGACAATGTCCCGTTAGGATCCCTGTCAAAACTCTTAGCGCAGTTTTTTCTTCGTTTTTTTTCAGATAAAAATTTCAAGATTCTTCCGAGATAATCACGTTTCTCGGCCCAAAAAAATATTTTTCAAATTAAAATTCTCCTTTGGAAAATTGTCGTAGAGACTTCATTCATGTCGCCATTTTTTCGTCTTGAGTTATACTTTCTTGTGAAATAATAAAATAATACAGTCCCCATTAAGAAAAATTGGAAAAATTAAAAAATGAATTCTGCACCAATCTTTTTTTTACTGAATGTTAATAATTTGTTTGAATTTTCAAATAATTCTTAAAAACTAAATGCACTTTTCAGTTGTAAGGAAAAAATACAACAGATTCTCTGTTTCATTATTTGATTGGATATTTCAATTTTTAACAGTATTATCATGAACATACAAGTCGAATAATGATTTTTCATTTGAATCTCCAGAGTTAACAGAGTTAGTGAAGCGTTTTTATGAGACTGACGCAGATCTAACAATTATTGCTCGGAATGGTTGCAAGTTGGTAACATCAATATACAAAGGCAAACCAGAATTATCTCTGAAGATTATAACTGTATATGAAATCAACTGTAAAGTCAACATTCAAACTGGACAAATTACCACCCACTGTAGGTGCGGCTACACAACTACCCTACCCTACCCTACCCCGTCGAATAGTCAATAATTAATTGATATCAATATTGCACTATCAATGATTGAGAAGATTATCATAAAAAATTAGAGAATGATTGAAAAGTATGGCAAATCATTAATATTTTTGTACCTACTTATAGTTATAAATACGGAAGAATAGTATTCGTTTCGCAATGAATAAATTTAAAAATTTTTATGATAAAAATTGTTACTTGAAACACCATCTATAAAAATAGCTTGATAATACTTTTTTCCAAAATGATTAGAAAAAACGTTATATTGACAAATAGATTCTTTTTTCAAGAAATTTTTTGGATTTTCGCTTATAACTTTTTTATTTACGACTAAAAGTTATTGGACAAGAGTTGTAGATAATTTAATTTGCCACAAGAAATGTGGAATAATTTTGTTTGCGAGACCTATAGTTTGGCAGATAAACCGGAAAATCTATTTAAATCCCTTTTTCCAAGATGGCGGCCGAGGGGTAAGAGTTGCAGCTCCACAAACTTGGATTTAACTTTACCCTAACCCTTCCTAACTTCCTAACTAGTGGCAAGTTGATTCAAAAATATATTGTTCCTGTTCAAGTAGGTATTGGCAGCCACTCTCTAAGGATCGAAGACGATTTCGAGTTGTTACTAGTGACAGGAGGAAACATTATGAAATATGAAAGCTAACAGAAAACAATTTACAATCAATTATATTTTTGAATATTGCTTAAACATTGTGCCATTATTATTAGACATTTGATTATTTTATATAATTGTTTATATTTTTTTTTATTATTATTGATAATATGTAATTATGTATTGTAAGTCGATGGACGGTTTATTTGAATACTACGCCAGTTAGGGCACGTATTTTATACATAGAATTACCATACAGACACGCTGCGCACGCCTCTGAGCTGGGCAAATTATTAATGTTTTGATCATAACTTATAGAGTCTCTGAACTGCGAACAAACAGATATGGAATATACCAGACAAGCTTGTTATTTTTTTATTATGGCCTCTAAACTTTGGAATTATTAATTATTTGATTCATAAACTGGGGAGTCGGTTAATTCTGGTTGAGTTCCTGTCGAGCTTGTTTAAAGTTCTTTGAGTTCTTGAAATTAAATATATTTGTGTTCCAGAAATATTCTGTCTAGTATTTGAGATGCTTGTCATCTTATTTGTGTACTCCAAATGAGATCTTGTTCAGTTTAGGAGAATCCAACACTCTGCTCCAGAATTACCTGTATTGAGGTTGAAGTTTTGTTTTCTTTTGATTCCTGTGTACTCCAAGTTGATTATGTTTGTTGAGTCCGACTAAAAGAATAATCTGCATTGTGAACTGTTGAGTCCTTCTATCGCCATACCTAATAACTTCAAACTAGTGTGTATGAAACTCCTTCGGCATTACTAAATATTAAATGGACTGCAGATGGCTGCCAAAGGAGGTGATACAAGTTTTAATTGAATGTGGCCTTCAAGTACCTATAAAAGTTCGAAGGACCACCGTAATACCACGGAAATAATAAAATAAAACTAATAAAAAATGTCTAACAATTTATAGTTCAAAAAGTTCAAACCAGTACATATAATAATCGAGAAGGTAAAAATCACGCACAAACAAAATAGCGCTACATAAATAGGTATGTTAGAAGTGAAATAAGGAGTAACCACTTCGCATCCAAATGACCCCCTTAGTTGGCAACACCGCGAAGATATGATGCCGGTCAATTATTGAAGTAAATGAATTTTTCCAACTAAATATATATTAGTTATCTTACCAAATATATTGCACTAAAACTACTATTCACTATAACTATGTATTTATATTTTGATTAAAATAGGCATTGCACCAGAAAATTTAGCATGGCATAGAGCATGCTGACGAGCGACGATTCATATGGTGCCTCGGAGAAACTCACACATGGTTGATCGCTATATGTTTCGGCGTTCTTCGGGCCGAGGGTGGCCGAGAAGCCGGCGGTTCTATATTATAACTATTTAAAATTTGGCGGGGTCGACGCATATTATTATGTTAAAGTGATTTTAACATAGTGAAAGTAAAATGATTAATTATAATGTATATCAAGGATGTTTATAATGAGGATACTCCTGCTATGCTCTTTCTGTTTAGGTGCTATTCAAGCAGGTCCGGGTCGTGCCCCAGGTCAAGATAGCCGAATGTTAAAAATCATAGTCGTCAAAGAGAATTGTTTGTATTGTGTTGTGAAACAACGTACCTGTCGTTTTAACGTTGTTAGGAAGAAAATTGTAATTTTGATATTTGATTTCGCGCGCTATTTTCTGATTGGCTGATTTTTCAATATGGCGGCGTTTTGGGAGTTTTTTTGATTGGACGTGTGCGGTAACACACCTTCTTTTTTATTATACCATGGTTTTCATATTAAACTTATTTCATTTCAAGTGATTAAATAAAGTGAGATTTCCGCAGGCTTTAATTTAGATTAGTGTCTCTCTTCTATCCAATAGTCGTCTAGGTGTGCCTTTAGATTCGGTCTTTACAGTTTGCTTGTTGGTTGAAACTATTTATTGAAATGTTTATATATTGTCAACGAAAAATGCAGAAGTAGCTACTTAAAAATACCCATCGAATACATTTGATAAAACACAACTTTATGATAAAATACTTTTTCTCTGTGTGACCCGAATAAACCTGTAAGAATTTATAATGATTCTCAGTGTATGCCAAAGTGTCACCTTCAAGGCTATTTATTTTTGTCTCTGCAACATCAAAGAATTTTCGCCGGGATTCACTTCTTGTGGTTGTGTGTATTCTTTGACCTACTAGTCCAGGGCATTTAGAACAAAATCACCAGAATAGAGGAAATTTTGGAGCACAACAGATATAGAGATGCGGTTTTGTGCATTGTGTTCGGGAAGGTCCCAGAAAAGACTGGGAAAAATGTGGGTTAGCACTTTTTTGAAAACCGCCTTCTGGGCCGGAAAATGCATTTTTCAATTGCATAATTTCTTGCACCATTGTGGGAACGATTGGAAACTCGTAAAAATCGCTCAGAAATCGTTACTCGGGCATTAGAATCACCCGGGGGTGCACGGAAAGGCTCTGTGGGGGTGCGTGGGGGGTGAATTGGGGGAGCTATGGCAGCATGCATGAAAATCGCTCCAAACTCGTTACTCGGGGGGTTTTCGGGGATGCTGAATTCAATTCTGGCATTGTAATTACACGGGGGCGCTCAGGGGCGCCTCTGCAGGGGTATTCGCGGTGTCATTCTTGGGGGGAAATCGCATGGTTCTTGTAAATGGCTTAATATCGTTACTCGGGGATTTTCGGGGATGCCCAACTCGATTCTGGTATTGGAATTACCCGAGGGCTTTCGGGGGCGCCTCCGCAGGGGTATCCGGGGGTTATTCTGGGGGAAAAATTGCATAGTCCATGGAAAGAGCTCCAAACTAGTTACTCGGGGGTTTTCGAGGATGCCGAGTAATGAGCTTGGAGCGCTTTCCATGAACTATGCAATTTTCCCCAAGAATGACCCCCCTCTGATACCCCACAGAGCCACCCCCGTGCACCCCTGGATACTTCGAATGCCCGAGTAACGACCTCCGAGCGATTTTTCCGAGTTTCCAATCGTTCCCATGATGGTGCAAGTAATTATGCAAGTGGAAAATGCATTTTTTTAGACCGACCAGAAAATTTGCGGCCCAGAAGGCGTTTTTCAAAAATGTTTCCCAGTCTTTTCTGGGACCTACCTAAACACAATGCAGAAAATTGCATCTCGGTATCTGTTGTGCTCCAAAATTTCCTTTTTTTTCTAAATGCCCTGCTATATACCAAAAATCGCCCAACACGGGCAACACGCAAATGATAATGGAGGTGGAATAAGAATAAGTCACATTAGCATGTCGGTGACGCGAGCTCACGAGTTTTACGTTCACCGAAAATCACTCAATGCGCCTGAATGAGTTTTTCCTTAAAACATGTCTAATAAAGACGAAAAAACAATTTGAATATTCAATATTTTGCGACAGTTTTTTATTGAAATCACTTAAAAATTTTTACGGAATTCACTGTAAATTAAAAGCTTTTGTACTATTTTCAATATTTTTTCAAATAAATAAACATCTAATTTCCCTACACTGACCACATAAATCCAATCAAAAAACATATATTTAATTCTTGGAATTAATATGGAACCATACGACATCCAAACTGAAAGAAGTTAAGCCACAAGTCGAATTATTTCTATCAATACCAGAAAAACGAAGAGATCATGATCTCTTCTTGCAAGTTGTCTTAATCCGCCTGCGAATAGGTCACACACTCCTTACACATCAATATCTCCTCAACAAAGAACCAGCACCAGAATGTATGCATTCCCATGTTTCTCTTTTTATAAAACATATTATCGAAAGGTCGATTTACATCAAACGAGCGAATGCTCATTCTATCCCCACTACATCAAATTCTTCTAGTGTAAACAGGCGTAGAGCATTCTTTCGTTGTACTTAATGCGTTCGCAAAGATTCTATAGAATATTCTAAGAATGCTCGCTCGCTTGATGTAAACGGCGCAAGAGCGCGCGAACAGTTGCTTAGAGCGTTCTAGCGTGTTCGGACGTGCTCGCGCCACTGAGCGGTCTCATCAAAGCCTTGTGTTCTAGCGATTGCTTACGTATCTTATCGATTAAATTATGGATTGGTCTCAAGGAAAATGTTTATTAATGATAGAAGCCTACCGCAATTTCAGATGTCTGTGGGATCCGACGTATGAAAACTATAAAAATACTATAAAAAAACTATAAAAATACAACAAGATGCTTGGCGGGAAATCGCAAAACAACTGGAATGTAATGTTGAGTTAAAAAAAAGATGGACTCGCTTCTTGCATCTAACCGCCGGGAAAGGCAAAAAACAATGAGTACGAAGTCAGGCAGCGGTGCCGATTGTATTTATAATTCTAAATGGTTTGCATTTAAAAGCATGCACTTTTTGATGGACAAATATAAACCGAGGAAAACAATTGATTTCGACACTAACCAAAATAAAAACATGATAAGTAGGTAGTTATGTTTATTTATTGGGTATTCTACCATAATTTTAGGTTGGGCTATTTACGCTTTTTATAAAGTAACATATCGCTTTCATTGTGCAATATTGTTTTGCCATGGCAAAATATTAGTCAAATTAAAATAGTCTGAAAATTCTTTCCGGATAATTTCACATTGCAAAGTGTGTCTTCGTCCAGTGTTGGGTAACGGGAGAAATGATGATAAACGGTCGATATTTCTCCACTGGCCTGGAATGACGACGTCATCTTCAATTCTGTCCATCATGCCCGGTGAATTATACAGCTTCCTAGAAGCTTTCCTTTTCATCAAATAATTATGTAGGTACACGCAGGTTATTACGATGAGAGATGCTTTATCAGGTTGTAGCAACATAGGTTTTCGCAATACACGAAAAACTGCTGAAAGAATGCCAAATGCATTTTCTACTATTTGTCTTGCTCTAGACAAACGGTACTTGTAAATTCGTTTTTCGGATCCCCTGGCATGAGTACCAGGATACAGCTTCATGATGTGTCTTTGTAATGGGAATGCATCATCTGCGGCAAATTTAATTCATTATTTTGTAGTTTCTGATAGAAAGAAGTGTTTCTGAAAACTCCGCCATCTGATATTCTGCCCTGACAACCAATATCGGCGAATATAAAATTGTAGTAAGCGTCTACTATGGCCATTAACACCACACTGAATGTGGATTTATAATTAAAAAAGTCGCTTCCGCTGTTAAGAGGTGCTTGTATGACGCAGTGTTTTCTGTCTACAGCGCCAATACAGTTTGGAAAAGTCCACTTCTCATTGAATTCCTGAGCGATTGATAGCCATTCTTCTTCTGTTGACGGTGTCTGAAATGAATAAAAAATTATTTTAGGGTGTATATTAATTAAACTGTTTTTTTATAGGCTGATGAGCAGGAGAATGAGCGAATTGAACAAGAAACTGCGGTAGTGGACCCTAATGCAGATACACAGTCAGATTCAACAACACATTCACAACCTGCAGCTTCAGTAGAGTCAAGAAACACCACACGACAATGGGAACCATCAACATCACTGCAATCTGGCCACACAATACCACCAAAAAAATCAAAACATGAAGACCCTCGAGTAGCCGAAGCCTACCGTATTTTAAAAGATACACATGATTCAAAGATAAGGGACAAGAGTCAAACTTTTGGAAATCATGTTGCTTCAAAACATCGCGAATACTCAAAAAGGACGAAAGCGTAAGTTGAACATTACATAAATAATATACTGTTTGACGCTGAATTGGGGAAATTTGATTATGAGTCAAATTTAGCATCAACTCCGGTGTCTTCATATTCAGACAGTTCACAAAATACTTGCATTGTGTATTCTGTAGCCTCAGATCAATCCCCTCCACCCAACCAAATGGAAGCTAGTTCAGAAAGTAATGTGAATTTAGGCCAAAAATTACACATTCCGGATGATACCGCAACTGAAGAAACCAGCGAGACTTTGCTGCATTTTATTAAAAATTTTAAGTAACATGTATATCTTTTCTAGTTACTTTTTGTTTATTTAAGTTCTCTGATTGTTTTTTTAAAATAAATATCTTAAAAATAAATTGTCTCAGTTTATTTACTTACTTTCACTAATAATTACGGTCGTGATAATAGGTGTGTAGGTATGTATAATAGTATATTATTAAACGAGCAATTTATGATAGCCATTATTCACGCTGAGTGACGTTTGCGAGCCGCAGGCGAGGGGCGCAAGTCACCCAAGTGAATATTGGCCATAAATTGCGAGTAGAATACTATACTTTGTCCACGACCCTTGATTTCTTTATTAAATAAAAGTCAACTAACCTCCAGTTCATGAAGTTATAATATGTAAACGTATAGTTATCTTTCGATTTTTCTGGCAGCAGTCCTACAGTCGTTAATTTCGCCGCTTTTTTTTATTTCAGTTGGTGTACAAGAACGTTCATTTCCACTATCCGAATTCAATGAATTCATCGTTGCAGTAATATAGCAAGTTCGTAACAATTTGGTATTACTAACGTCAAAATTAAATAATTTGACATATATAGAGATGGGCGATACCGTGTAAAGTATCAATACAACGTACCGTTATAAATATATTGTTTTGAAATACTTAATACTAGAAAATGTCGTTATGAAAAGTATCAATACTAAAGATTTCGATATTTTATCGATACGATTTATTTCAGAAACAAATTTCCAGAACAAAATACACAGATTTAAAAGTTTATTTCATATTGTACCCCCATCTCTAGTCGTGAATTATGAACCATAATACACTCCAGTGTATTATGAACAATAATTCACTCTAGTAGATATATGGATACCATATATCTTTTGTTATGAGGTAAAATAACGACTTATTATTAGGTGGTCGTGGACAAAAGTAATAACTTTACTTACCTTAGCATAGTCTTGCAATGCTTCATTTAATGCAGCACATACTTCAGATATAGCATTACATATTGTCGATTTAGACATTTTAGTAAAATACATCAGGCTTTCATAGGAATCTCCAGTTGCCAAAAATCGCAAAGTCATATGCAGGAATCGAGTCTCTAAAATTCGTACTTGATTTTCGAGTTTTTTCGATGGTCAGAGATAGTATATGATCAAAATCCTCTGGCGCCATTCTACAAAAGTTTTGGAATTGTCCACTTTCTTCTTGTTTTCGCATATCCGTCATTGTTTCACCTACATTATCCAGTGTCCTTCGATGCATTAAATTTGTAACCCACCAACGTCTCTTCCTCCTTTTATTTTTGAGTTTTCGCGACAAAATAATAAATGCAGCACTTGCAAAAATGATATCGCTGTCAGAGTCAGACATAACGAAGCACTACCAATACTAACCACAGAATTGACACGAATGAGCAAAGAACATTTGATCTAGTTTTTGTTTACACTAAAAGATTACGAAAGAATGCTCTTGTTCTAGCTCTAGCTCTATGTTCGTTTGATGTAAATCGACCTTTAGAGTGTCCCGAATATTCTAGATATAGAAGACAGAATAATTTAAGTGCGGTATTCAAGGATGTGCTCACCAAAGACACAAGAGCTTTAATTAAATATTTCAAAGACATTAATTTGTATAACAAAATTTGAAAATTATCTATAACACAAATACAACACATACTACTTGTGTAAGTCCTCCTGCTAATAACTCTTAGTAGTTGATGCGGTCATGTATGTATTAAATAAAAAAAAAACTTCTATCACATTCATAGATCATCCTGTATATTGAAAATATTTAAAATATTCGATTCATCTTGATTTTTTTGCTCGGAATAGTCAGCAATATCATTAATTTGAACACCCTATACATGTAATTCAAGTAAATAAATAAGTAATAATTTGTGGCAAATGTACAAGAACATTTTGAACTGTTAATAGTTATCGCATTGGTAGTGGTTACGAACCAACTATTTTCAATGTGGGCAACTCCGTAGATTACGTTCAGTTTAGTGAGTCACATCGATGAATAAAGTGTACTGAAAATACAACAATTTGTTAAATGATAAATAATGTGATTTGAAAAAAGGAATGAAAATGGCAGTGGTATTGGAAAATACGACAAATTGTGTTTGGTTAGCCTTCGAAGCATTGCAACAGGATAAATCTGGATTCGTGAACAAATCCAAATTAAAAGTAATGTAAATATATTTATTATTTAGTTTTAAAGCGTCTTTATTACAATCATTTTCACCATAAGTTGTTGAGATAAGTTACTTGTTAATTTTACAAAGAGAAATATTGAACATTTATCTTCCTTTTTAACAATCTCCCGGTTTTTTATTGAATATAGTATTGTTTATTTTCAAACCTATTATCAATTGTACAGCTTAAACATTTTCAAATTTTCTATATAACGATGCGTTTTTCAAAAAATGTCACAGGTGTTTCTTATAGTTTTTCAATACTTTGCCAAATATAGAAATTCGTTTATAATCTGCACTTTATGTGAATGTGAAAACACATACTAGGTATGTCAAGGTTACGTTCATTTTTGTTTACTTTTAAAATAATATACGAGGTTATTTGAATGTATAAGAACGCAACATTTCTCTTTGGTTAATTGTGCACGGCCGTTTTTGTTGTTTAAGTCGAACTACACGAAATTTTCATGGTTTGTCTATACTTCTATTGTGAAGAGAAAGCATGTGTATGTTTTTAAAGGCTATTTTCCTCGTGTTAATTTTTCCATGCGAAATTTTGAATTACCAATAGTTTCTAGATGAAGAAACTGCCACCTTTCAGCAGTTTTTTCGAGTTTACTTGCTGCAAAAACTTGACAGATGTCACTTCAAGCAATACTCCTACTGTGTACCAAAATGCAATTTATACTTTATTTGTACCATAAATAGCAAATTAAGTTTTGGGTATTTTGTCGTTAAATGAATCAACTTTTTTTCTGTTTTGAAATAAATAGCTATAATAGTAGTTTAATAGTTATTTGTATGCCTAGGCCGCGAAATTCCTTTTTAACGTACCGAAAGAACAGTTATCACCGAGGCCGCTTGCGCCCGAGGCTAGATAATCTTGAGGTCTTTAAAAAGTTTCGCGGCCAAGGCATACACACTATTTTTCGTGAATCGTTACAATAATTATTAAACTAGATAATTGTAAATGAATATATATCATTGCTCTAAAATCAACAGCTGTTCAATTTATTTAAAAATGTCACCGTGTGCTATGGACATAAAATGGCTATGAAAATGATACGTTCCAATATATACAAAATATTTTAACACTTCTTGACAAAACACAAAATGTCTGATACTGATAGCGATATTTCAGTACCTTCCACTCCATCTTAACTCACGAGCGTTGTAAACTCAATAAAAATAATAATAATAATAAATAATCCTTGTCTTTTTAGTATTTTAGAAATGTCAAATTTGGAAGTGACGTTTGATTTCGCAGCCGTTGCTACGGGTAACGGTATCTAACGTCAGTATTTCGCGTTCTCAGCAGAGTCCGCGAAACCAAACCTCATCAGCCGTAGCATTAAATCTGCTTTTTTGCCATGTGAAACATATAATTTTTTCTTTAAATGTGTTCCAATTCCACGCAATAAAACCAGTTTATTATCATCAGCATCATTTTGAGTTTTCTTAATGTCATTGTCAATTTTAATAACCAGGTTGATTTAAATTATTACTTGAAAGGTTGCCTAGCAACAAACTTTTTCTGCCTGCCAAGTTTCAATAAAAGGCCGCTTTTAATGTCATTTGGAGAAAAATACATTAATATAAACAGACGCATTCACTGTGTCTCGTATTTGTATCTGTAGAGTAGGGAGAGTGAGTGTAGGCTCACAGCACTTAGGCCACATGTGACCCATTGTACATCCTCCCGAGGAGTTGTCCTCCTAGGTCATCGTCCATCCTGTCCTTCCCAGGAAGGTGGACAGGTCACTAGGAGACATCTCCTTTATATCGGTAGGTGTAGGCCAAGACTCACCGAACACACACTCTCTTATTGACGATAACTCCGGACACTCGCATAAGACATGCCTGACAGTTTCATCTTCCTGTTCACACATCTTGCATAAGGGTGTGTCCACCAGCCCCATAGTATGGAGGTGTTTCCTTAGTTGATAGTGGTCAGTCAGAAATCCTACTGTTAAACGTAGATTTTTCCTGGTCATCGCCAAATATTTCTTCGGCGCCAGCTTCCCAGGGTGATCCTGACAAGACTGCATCCTTTGATTCCATCCCATCTCTCAAGGGATTGAGCATGGGTGTAACGTTTGGCTAGTTCCGCATTTGTCGAAGTCGTTAGGCCGTAGGTGTCACTGGGTCCTAAAATTTTTAGACCAGTCGCTTTCCTGGCTAAAGAATCAGCAATGCGATTACATTTACTCCTGTCGTGCTCTTTAACCCACCTCAGGATAATATTGTTATCTGCCGAGGCCTTAGCTGAATCTTGGTGTCACTCTAGTACTAGCCCCGATATAACACGTTGTCTGTTCAAGGCTAATAGCACACAAAGTGTCTCGTCTTAGGGCACTCTAAAAGCTTATGAAATTCTTGATATCTGGCAGTTTAAAGTCAAAAAGGCTTCACAAAAGGAGTAAGGTAAAATTAAATAATTAATTGACATATATTTTTTTTAATTGTAGGTACTTACAGCTAATATAGGTACACTGCTAGATCTGTATGGAGTCGAAAGAGGCCTTGAACATTTTCGTAGTGCTTCTGTATTAAATTTCGACCAGTTTAAATACTATTTACAAAAAGAAGTGTTCTCTTCGCTACCGAAAACGTTACAAAATCACGAATTACGATTGTTTGAAAACAAAATCGCAGAAGTCTGTTGGCTGATATGTAGAAAAAAATATTTACCCAGAGATGCAAGGGTTTTGACGGACGAGTCGGTTTTTCAGATTTTTCGAATTTTTTGCGTATTGGCCGAACTAGTTGTCGATCAAAACAATGAAAATGTTTATCAAGTTCTTCTGCATCCTTCGGAAGTTTGTAACATAGCTCAAAGTATTGCTTCATCCTTAGGGTGTAAGTTTGATGAAGAAGATTTCACTAGTCTCAGCATTTCGATGGGGAATTTTCGACTGGTACCCTTCATAGCAGTTTTAGAATCAAGGTTTGGATGTCAATTTTATATATATTATAGATATAGTATATTCGTCAAATAATGTACAAGGTGTTTCATTAAGAATTGTCTATATAGGGCATCAGGTCCACTAGCTGACAAGTTGTCACTGATGACAGTCGTCCTGAGAACGAACAATTATATTATATTATAGATTCAAGATTTCTATTCATTTAATGATCCTTTCTATTATCAACCATTAGAAATATATTATTAAATACCCAAGCAGTTAAAGAAACCACCAAATCAAAACTAAATGAACTCAAACGCACGATCAAAATAACTGTTAAGAACGTGTTGTAATTCATCAGGGCGAATGTCACATACATCACGTGGACTTGTCGTATTGTGTTTGAAGAAACCTTAGAACATAATATGAAGATTTAACCTAAAACACTTATTATTCCTGCTCAACGAGATACAGGGTGTTTTATGAAAAAGTATTATAAAATGATTGCCCATTGTTTTGACTCTTTTTCAAGAGGAGGATATTTATGCAGAAATGATAAAAAACGACCGGAAATAATTATAACAACAGTGGCTTAGATTTTAGGGACGAAAAAAAATATTGGTGTCAAAACTATTTATTTTAAATATTTAAAATGAATCATTCTATATCTCGGTGAGGAAGAATATTTTACTTGAATGTCTTTGGTTGAATATTTACTTATATTTTGTGTTGATGGTTTTGCAGTTACTTCATGTACCAGGGCCGCGCCTAGCTTCAAATGCGCTTCTGGGCAAGAGGCAAAAATGCGCCCTTCCCTCAAAATATATACTCTCTTTTTTTGTATAGTTCTGTATTCCCCTGTGGTGATGCGAAATAAAAATTAAATAATTACAATAAAGGAAACATGAAGGTATGTTACAGATATTTGCTCCACAATCAACAATTATCAAAAAATTCAAACTACTACATTCTAGGAGGCGCCCCAAGGTACTCAGCGCCCATGGACATTGCCCATCCTGCCCTTATGCCGGCGCGGGCATGTCATGTACCTACAATTCTTAATTAAACACTTTCTACCTACAAAAGCTGTTATTTAATTTCCAAAATTAAGCAAAAAGCTTCAAATTCATACAAAGACTATTAATACGAATAGAGGAGTTCAGTTTAAGGTCAGTGTCGCCAACAAAAAGTGGTTTTATATGACAAGAATGACAGTTAATGTCTACCGCTAAGGCGTTATTTCAAATTTCAAGATTTACGCTCCAGAGGTGTGTAAATTGTTTCAATAACGTAATGTAGATGTTCGCAATGATAAAAAACCTGCAAAAATCTTATGATTTGAATAGTAGATATTAACTGTCATTCTTGTCATAAAAACACTTTTTGTTGGCTTTGCTGACCTTAAACTCTGAACTTCTCTATTTTGTCAGGTCCACAATGTTTTCTCTACAGTTCTACGTGGTAGGCAATCAAACCATAGATATACTAAAGATAGAGGCAACAAGCCAGCTCACAACCCGTCAGCATGTAAAAGAGAGATAGGAAGTAGGAGGTTTAGGTTGTCTTTCTCTAATAGCGTGTATGCTATATATACACAGAAAAAGACAGAAAAATCTCTGATCGTCTGTCTCTTCCTCTCTCACCGGAGCTCACACGGAAATTCTCACTTACAGAGCGCCCTATGGCTTGTTGCCTCTATCTGTAGTAGGTATCTCTATGAATCAAACTAACATCGTCAGATGCAAATACAAATGAATTGCATATTGTAGTCACTGATTATATCAAACATTAAATACAAAGCAAGTGATATTCTAACACTGCAATTTTCTTTCAAGGTGTTTGCATGAAATTAACGATACCGTTGCACTAACCGAAGCTATATACAATGTGTATCAAACAATTGTCGAAGATGTTATAAAAAAGGGATTTCTATCTAAAAAGGGCTATGTGTTCCCAACTATGAAAGAGTATTGGTTTGTTTTAAGACCGACAGAATTAACTTATTATGCCGGAAGAAACGAAAAAGATCGAAAAGGTTCTTTACCTATAGAACCACGTTGTAAAGTAGAGCCTAAGGCTGGTTATAGAATTTTATTGCACAGTTCTGAAAGAACTTTTGAATTAGGAACTTCGGATCATATGAGTAGGCTGCAGTGGATATCAGCATTACAATTAGCTTCGGAACATTCAGGTAAGACAGACAATGACGTATCTACGATGTCTGGGGCATTAGGGTTGATAATTTTACGAGCGTCTAGCTGCAGAACATATTAAGCCAATAAAAACGCCTGTCGGATCCCACGCAATCCGATTGGTTGAAACGATAGTAGTTGTCCAAGCAGCCTTTAACCTTCTATTCGATGTAACTGAATGTTAGCTGAGTTAATAGGATACTGGGCTTACAGATCAGGGTTTGAAACCCGGTTAGGACCTGGGTTTTTTTTGTTTTTTATTTCTTATTTTCTGATATTTTTATACATAGTTACACTTGGATCAACCGGGTTTGGGCATGGGTTTTATTGTTTTTTTTAGTTTTCTATTTCTTATTTTCTGATATTTTTATACATAGTTACACTTTAATTAACCGGGTTTGGGCCTGGGTTTTCTTGGTTTTTTTTAGTTTTCTATTTCTTATTTTCTGATATTTACATATTTACTTCAATATTGTCATGTTATTACTAAATAATATGTTAATAATATTATTACCACTACATAAAAGTATTACAATTATTCACAACTTGGAATATTTAACAAATCAACTACCAAAATCGACTGTATAAAAGCTCCTAGTATTTCTAGCCTTAAATCAAAACAGCAACACAAGAGTATTCATTTTATTTCAATCAATCGGATTGCGTAGGATCCGACAGGCGTTTTTATTGGCTTGAATATGTTTTGCAGCTAGACGCTCGTGATAATTTTTGGGGCCCCCCGTAAAGTTTTAACTGAACAATTTTTCAATATCTAAATTATTCATATTAATACAATTCAGTATATTTTTTTATTCAAACACAATCAAAACATGTATTGATGAAAATATGTAGGTATTTGTTTGACAAAATTAAATCACGACTCCAGTAATATTTCTGAAAAACAATGTAAACTGTTGAACAAAAAATTCAAAAGATAAAAAAATCGAACCAAATTTCTTGAATATAACATAAACAAATGACGAAAGTCATATTTTGATATTATTTAAATTGACGGTTTATTCTTTAACTAGCGTGGATAAACGAAACCGGTAATCGGAAAAAAAAGATTTGAAAAAAACGACACGGAAAAAATAGACTCGGACTGGACCAATGCCCAGTGGCCAAGCCCAGTGGAACGGGATGACAATGCTACTATTTTGTTAATATTATTATAATCTCAAGTATACACTTGCTCAGCCTTTGCTGGTAATGTTTACCTATCCCGAGCGTGTCTAAGTGCAAATGGGGTTAGGCTCAGAAGTCACATATTTAGAAATTTACGGACAGTGTGACAAGTATTTAAAATGGCAGCCTTCTGCAGATCGATGTAGGTATTTTTGTGAAGACCTAGTTTGTTGAGGCTGTCTTGTATAGTTTAGTGAACTAGTCCCGTAGATGAAACGATGATCGGCACCACCACTTATTATTATAACTATTTTATTGGTAATTATTCGGAAGTGGAGCTCCTACTGCAATTGGGCTGAAACATTTTTTACCGTTTTTAATGAATATTTTCCTCTCAATTTCTAGATAAAAAAACTGTATGGCAGTGTCTGTCAGCTTATGTAGTGAAAATGAGTCGCTTTGGAAGTGATTCTATGATTAATATAAATCTGGCGATTGAGAAAAGTGTACCTTACAATACCGTTAAAATCCATACGTCAATATGGAAACAGTTTACGGAATTCTGCAAGGTAAAGAAATCCATGCTTTTTGAAACTATAAGTTTAGAGCAGCTAAACCTAATCCTGGAAGATTGGGCGTGGAATATATGAAAAAAGAAAACGGGTCCGGTAAGGTTCGCGACCCTCGGAATTTTGCAACGATTTTTTTTTAATAGAAAGCCCTATTGCTATAGAACGTTTTAATAAAAAAAAAAATTCTTGGATTATCCAGTTTTGAAAGAGAAAATCGCAATTGAAAGTACCAAAAAGTACCAAATTTTTTTAAATATTTGACAATTTTTGACAATTCTGTCTTGATATCGGATGGTCACAAATTTAAGAAAGAGCGGAGAATGGGCAATGTTGCCAGCTTTCATTTCCGTAGCTCGTTACGGCTTGGAAATAACAACAAGATTTCAGATGTATCTTTTCACATATAACACTGATATACTAACTATATTTATGATCTAAAATGTATGTATTGAAAATGTACTTTTTTGGACATAATATTGTAGGTTCCACAGGTACTAACTTGGTACGTGTATATTTTATAACGTTAGAGTAAAAATAAACAATTATGTATATTTTTGTGATTTTTAGTTGAAAATTAACGTTAAATGTCCCGATATGTAGGTATATTTCGAGAAGGGGAAGGGAATAAACATGTTTGTATATAGATAAACATGAATATAAAATGATTTTTATTCCATATTATGATGTTTTCCAAAAAGGGGAAGGGAAGTCAGTATGCTTATCGATGAATTTCATAATTCCGTTCCGTTCCGTCCCGGCGCGCATCCATGTGAAATACAAATTAGACTCTTTTTCGAGAAGGGGAAGGGAATACATCTCTTCACCTCAAATTGACTGACTTCATGGGATTTCTACTAGAGCAAAAAAAATTATCATAATTCAACACATACCGCTTCCCCACCAACTGACACAGATCAAAGTGTAACTAAAATATCATTATATAGGGAGCAAGAGAATAAGAAAAAAAATTGTTAACCTAACTATTATATAAATTTTCATGGTTATAAATACAAATAATTTTATATTGTGATATGTTCATTTAATCTATTACAATGTATTCAGCTGAAAGAAAATTAAGACCATTTGACAACGCCGTTAGGAAGTATCACCTGATCCTAATTTGTGAACCTAGGATATCTAGACATAAGCTCTGACATAAGATTTTAGTGTGTAATTTTATAAGCTTAAGTGTCAAACGAAAATATTTATGCTTACGAATATTTCTAAAAATTGGCAAAATTTAAGTATTTTCTTCCGGTTTTTTGTGTGAAACAGACTGACATTTAGTTCAAGATAATAACCTTCACTGTTTAAAGTGAAAATATTTATCGTGAAATAGCATGAATTGGTGTTGAAAAAGTACAATTTTTTGAACTAAAATCGTGATTTTTGAAGTAATTACTGGATGATCCAGCGAAATTTTTGTTCTAATCCTCTTTATTGAAGGTTAGCTTTCAAACAAATCTAAAATTAATATAAAATTCCGAGGGTCGCGAAGTTTACCAGAACCAAGAAAACGGTGAAAATTACGAATAACTAGTTGCGAAGAGAACCATTCCAAAAATAGTGCAAGAGATGTATTTTATAGAAAGGAAAATAAGTTTTGATCCATTTGAAGATATTATCTTTAATCTACTTTTTAGGAAGAGTAGAATATAATATTTCCAATAAAACGGCTCAGCGAGACGAATACCAAGACGAAGAACCCCACCTTTTGTCCAGTCCGCCTTTTTAAATTCTAACCCAAGTAACACAATAAGCATCGAAGTAGATTAAAAATCGACTTTTGTGTCATTCTTGAAGCTAATAAGCAATTAAAACCTCCACTAAAGCTTCTACATATAGCATTCATTACGTAATCGCTGCCTAAAGGGAGCGCGTGGTTTGGCCTTAAAGTAGATTTGAAAGCTTATTAGTAATTCAACCTGTAGGCATAAATAGCCATAAATTGGCACCAAAAGAGCATTTTATTAGATTTGACTGCCAACATTGGCTGTCAGAGTGATATAAAGAAGCAGTCGTTTAGTCCAGATATGGCTTTCAACGCTTGGAATGATCATGCGCAGTTAAACATTTCTCGTGAGAATGTAATAAAGTTTTGTTTTGGATACATTTTAGATTGATATTGGAAATTTATGCCAACAGTTATGTAAGTGCTCACAAAAACAAACATCGTCAACTGTGATGACAATTATTATTGTTTTTGAAACTGAAAAATATCATTGTGAACCATTCGAAATCTCTGCAAACCTTACTTTTCTGTAAAATGTGAATGAAATACCTACTTCCTGAAAACAGAGGGGCCAGTGATAACTGTGAGCAAAATATACTTTATCTAATTCCACTATCAAATGTGACACTTTAAGTCACTCCTTGACGTTAGGTAACGTCACATTTTTCATAACCTTCATATATCAGTTATGAAAAGTAGTTATGTAAAAAATTTACGTAACTGTTTATGTTTCAAATACCACATGAGTTTCAAAGAATAATTTATCAATTAGATACTGTCAAAACTGACAATTATTTCATTATTTAAACTGACAATTACCCCATTATTTTAATTCAATAGTACCTATATTTCAAGATTTATAAACATTGAAAACAACATTATTCAGGACACAGTTATTCAAAGTAAGTCAATTTTCTGGGTGAATACATCATAGTAACAATACTTCTAACGCCATTTGAATCCACTTTAATATTATCATTATAATTGAAGATTTTATTAAATATTATGAAAGCTCGGAATTAGATAAAACGTTGTACGTAAACACGTTATGAAGAGAGTGACATTGTTCAACTCGCGTAATTTGCAGAACTCGCTAGCGCTCGTTTTGGCACATATTACGCTTGTTGAACAATATCGCTCTTTTCATAACTAGTTACGTAAATATCTATTATAAATCAAATTATTTCATTATGAATTACGGTGTTGTCATATTCAATTTTGATACCTATCAATGAATTATATACATCCAATTGAAATTAAATTTTTTTATAGTATTTTTAGTCGGATTGATTGATAATATTATATGTGATGGATTAAATTGATTTATCTTTCCCAGATTTTCTGAAATTTGTATCCCAGTTTGAAAACAAATAATGTTCTGAATCAGATTATTTGCATATTCTATATATAAAAATAGTATCACATTCCTATCAATATATAAATATAAAAACTATGGCAACATTGCTCATTATCATGAGCAAACGGTTAGGCCATGTCTTTATTGTATTTAATAAGCATTTTTCGATGCCAATACGAAGCTTTGTGGAATTAAAAACTAGATAGCTGTTTGTACAAAAGAATTATAAAGTTGAAGAAAAAGAACATTATTGTGAGGTTATGTTTTGAGTAATAGATTGTTTTATAGGTCATAGTTTATAATTATTTCGTAATAAAAAATGAACACCTTTAAAGTTATTGAGACCTTAGAAAGTGGAGAGAAAATTTTGTGTGTTGCTCGTGAGGCATGGGATAGGAACATCAGCAACAACAAATTTTCACCAGGAAATAGTGATATTGGCTATTAAGAAAGAGTTCCACGACAAGGCCAATAGAGAGACGTGGTCCAAGAACCAGGAAAGTGATCTTCTGTGTCTATAGTTATTTCGTTGTAACTTTTGGCTGCGTTACTACTTTTATGTTCACGCCTGTAGTACGCGCACCTATTCGTTCTATAATGATTTCTGGAATATCATGAAACCTTTCAACTGAATTGAGATTCACAATCACATTAAGGTTAACAATACTGTGGTTTTTTTTTGGAATTAATTTCCATTTAGAGTCCAAATTAATACCAATACAAAACTTCATAGTATTGCTTATAAATGGCACTAATTGAAGCACTTGAAGGCATTTAATGACCACACTGAATACCAATTTGGCTATTCATTTTTTTGGCATTTCTTAAAGTCATTATCTCTATTTTTCGGCTACTTCCCATGACTTACTAGCAATCATTGCTACTGGGTTGCAATATTTAGTCTTAAACAAGATAAGACGTCTTTTAAAGAAGGCTTAAATTATCCTATAAAATAATGCTTAGAATATGCTAAACTTTATCATTTTTTCTGAATTATATGCTTCGATCTAGTTATATTTGCTTGGTAAATGAAATGTGTTACTTGGGAATGATTAAACGCTCATCTAGAATAATAATAGCAATCCACTCTATGCGGTCGACTGCAGTCAGTAACCTGGCTAAAGAAGGGGTGGGTGAACAGCAAATAATTAAAATTACTGACCACAGTTCAGCCAACTCAATTAAGCCTCATCTTCAGTATGGATAATGAGCATTATTCCAACATCATAAACACCCTTAGAAGTGACGCTTCAGAACTTCCAGCTAAAAAACAGGAAATAGAAGATCCTGCAGGCACTCTTCGAGCTTCTTACTCTACAACTAGACCCATCAACAACATTAACTATTCACCTACACTCAACGTTATCGATGAATTAACAAATACTTCAAGTGTTTTGTGCAACAAACAAAAAAAAACACACTTTACTTTGTATTAATATCACTTATAGTAAATACTTACAAACTTCAATTCACATAACTTATATTATATTAAAATAACAAAATATGTTGGATATACGTTGTAAATAATTTCATGCCACGAAAGAGTCCGTGTGATCACATATGAATGTGATGGCGTCATGGCAACAGATACCAGAGTGGGGACGGAGTGAAAGAGTAATCGATAGAAAAAAAGGGAAAGAGGAATAGAAATGCGGAGTGGGAAATATAAGCATCACGCACCTGCACGCATTAAACTTTCTCTCCGGAGAGGAGAAAGGTGACATATTCTTCTAATTGTACACCACTGGATCAAGAATTGGAAGATGTTTTTCCATCAAAATATGCCCTTTTCCATTTAAAAATAACCTGCCAAATGTCAATTCAATTTATTCATCCATTTAAAGTTATCAGATTAAAGCATTTGAATTTTTATAACTTTAACACCCCGTATTTCGAAAAGTAAATGGTCTGGACCCCTCAATCCTTATATCATGTTGTCCAATTCCACGAGAGGTATCTACATGCAAACTTTGTAAGTGTCATTTGAAAATACCCTGTATATATCGGGCTCATATTTGGTGGATGTACTTAACCGGGTACTGGGTAATCCCCTGTATGCTAATCTACCGCTTTTAGTGAATCCGAAAACCCCTGCTTGGGCTCCCCTACTATTATAAACAGTTTTATTGAGTGGATAAACAAAATAATCCTGTTAAATTTTTTATCAAATCAGACAATGATATTTACCTTTTTTAAAATAAATAGGTATATGTAATAAGTGGTCTACAAAAATAAATCATTATAATTAAAGATAAGACAAGTGCGTTGTTTATGTTTTAACATACGCCCAAATGAAGGACATTGTTTGTTTCACGACGAGTTTATATTATCTACTCAAACGATTTCCATAAAAATTGACATAGCACTACCAGTTATACCGAAAGTGACTGACAACTTTGTTATTTCGAATGTGACACCATATATATATTATTAACTTTTCGGGTTATACTTCAAATTTTAATGTTACTTTTAGAATATCATACAGGGTGGGGCAATCTTCTGACATCGGAGGATTACATCGCTGTGGTGATAGATAGAACTTTATAGTTTTGTGTGAGCTAATACAGTTACTGAGGGCACACTTTAAAAATACTTTCGATTCTACAGGGTGTTCCAAAACCACGCAGCAGCACAAACTTACATTTTTTTAAATGGAACGTTCTATATTTTGTTCAAAAATCGAAAAGATGTCACCGAGAGCGTTACAAAAATATAGCACTCTAATATATTATAAGGGTGTTTTACAAAGATATGGCCAATTATTAGCAAAAAAGACCTCCTCTTTAACACTCTGCAAAACAGTAAGTTAAAATAAATCAACAGGTCTTTGTATTCAAATGTCATACACACATCATTGGCTGTACTCAGTATTAACTACTTTTTTTATCTGTGGCCTCTTTAATACAGGGTGAAACAAAACGCAAATCAAGCAATATCTCAAAATTTTTTAATGAATCACCCTATAAGTCTTTTTACAATTTGTTAGTACAATTAATAAACTTTCAAACGATGTGGTACACTTAGGGCATTAGTTAATGGAAAATCGTAGATATTTTATGATAATGGTCAAAAACAAGTATTTTACATACA